>WAAD01023252.1:113070-301632 GCA_013389945.1 Fregata magnificens
CGTGTAAACGTCCCCCTCCACCCCCCCGGACTGCCCTGCCTCACTCTCCCCATATACACCTCCCTAACCCCATAGCCCACATATCTCATGTATGCACACATAACCGTAGAGCGTGGTATAACATCCCACACACCCACCATGTGGATGCAGAACCCTATAGCCCTGGGACATACACCCCATACAAGGATGTGTAACCCTATAGCCCTGTCCCACATATCCTATATATGGATGCATCACCCTATAGCCGTGTCCCACATATCCCATATACACCTCCCTAACCCTAGAGCCCTGTCCCACACACCCCCTATGTGGATGCAGAACCCTATAGCCTTGTGACATACACCCCAGATAAGGATGTGTAATCCTATAGCCCTGCCCCACATATCCCATATACACCTCCCTAACCTTATAGCCCTGTCCCACATACCCCATATATGGATGCATAACCTTATGGCCTTGTCCCACACACTCACTATGCGGATGCATAATCCTATAGCCCTGTGACATACACCCCATATATAGATAAATAATCCTATAGCCCTGTCCTATGCCACACAAATACACCTCCCTATCCCTATAGNCCCACAGGGGAGTGCACCCCTCCCGGCCCCCACACCAATCACCCCAATACGTAAGTCCACCCCTCCCCGACACCTTCCCCCCCGCCCACGACCCCCCCCCAATTACTCCNCCCTATAGACCTGTCCCACAGACCTGATATACACCTCGGTCCCTCCATAGCCCCGTCCCTCACCCCATATACCCCNCCCCCCAATTACTCCAGAGGTGCCAGCCCCTCCTCGTCCCCACCTCCTCATGTTCCCCCCCCAGCTGTCTGGGGCCAAGGTCTCCATAGGCCATGACGGGACCCCCCTAAGACCTCCCCCTCGCCCCCAAAGCTCCGGGCAGGGCAGGGATGCCCCTGCCTCACAGCCTGAGGGACAGCGAGAGGTCAAGGGGACAGGGTCCCTGCATCCTCATGGCATCCTTTCAGGCTGGGGAAGAGCAGCAGAGTGGGGAAGGGGTCATAGGTGGGAAAAGCTCCCTGTGAAGTTGGCCATTGTTCCGCAGATGGGATGGTTTCATCGGGAAAAGTTATTGCAGCCCCATCTCCATGTTGAGCATTAAGGGCTAAGCCAGGGAAAAGGGGAATCTCATGCTCTGCTTCGTGTGCCGAGGTACAGTCGTCACCCAAAAAGTACAGTCATTTTCCACCCATTGCTTCTGTGTCTTGTGCAGACCACTCTCCTGAAACGTGGTCACATATGGGGTGCAAATGCGGAAAGTGCAGAAAGGCAATGGATGGGGAGAAGCTCAGGATCCATGCAGATAATCCGGGCTTCACTGGAGCCTGGGACAGGATGTGGAGGCAGAGCAAAAGGGCCATATGCCTTCACTGAAGGAACATGGGTGTAAGATGTCCCCTCTCCACATCTGACCATCCTCAGAGGAGGGGACCTAGGCAAGAATGCCAGCAGCAAGCCCAAGGCAGCTCCAGATGGAGCCAAGCTGCTCAGCAGCCTTAGGTGTATCACAGATGGCCTGGACTTCTCTGCACTGCTGACTCCAGCAGACCTGCCTTGAGTTGCAGAGAAGTTTTTTGCAGGTCTCGACTCCATGCACACACTGACACGTTCCTCACGCACCGAGACAGAGCCTCCCTCCACCTCTCTAACCACTCTGCAAGAGAGCAGAGAGAATGGGCTGGGTACCAGCAGAATAACAGAGCATCAACACATGCTGTTGATTCTGTTGTGATTATTTACTCAGATCCAGTTTAACATGTGACACTGAGCCTTCCTGAATTATCTCCGGTTTGGATTAAAGCACTTTTTGTAGCAAATAAATAAATAAATAAAGCCAAACTAATTTTACTGTAGAAGTTGTCAGCAACACACAATCCAGAAGAGTTTTTTTTCTGGCGCTTATCCAGGCTGTTCTAAATATCTGGACCTTCCTGCATGTCCACCCAGCTGATGGGACATAAATCTGTCTTCCCTGGATAGTCAGCTCTTCACACGCTCTTCACTGAGCTAAGTCACATCGTCTCTTAGAGACTCTCAGGATCAGGCATCGTCCTCTGGTCTCTTCCACGCACCTTCTGCAATTTCACCAACACCCTTCTTGGAAAGGACTGAGAGATCCAAGGCCAATCTCAGAGGGAATACGAATTCTGTATTCTCCCCTATATGTACCACCTTATTTCCAAGAACTGCATTAGCCAGTCGTTCTGTTTATTCACTGTCGCCAAGACAAATGCCTTATTTATGATGTGTACAAATAATGACAAATGCTCAGACTCTACCAACCAGTTCTGTATTCTCATAGAAAGTATTAATTTAGCTTGACAAGATCTATTTTCCATAAGTTGATTGCTATTAATTTCTCTGTTTTAACGAGTACGCTATTATTCAATTATAATCATAATATGACCCACAATCCCCTAATTTTTGGATCCCGTATCAGATGGTGTGTTATTGTGCCTAAGACAGATGTGAGGCGGATGGCTCTGGAGTGAGGCTGTTGTGCTTACAGACACATGCTCCTCTCTCCAGATTTTGGGAACACTTCCACCCCTTCTTTTACTAAAGAGCAATGATCCCCAATTAGCCTTAGCCCGCTCTTTTAAAAATCTTGCATGCAAAATTACTCCGTCTTGTTTCTCTTAAAAATGTCTTACTTTATTAGATGATGTATAACATGTTTTCTAGCTGCTGGTGTAATGAAAAGTATCTCATTAGCCTGGGATGTGGATTAAGTAACCAAGCTCTCTTCCAATTACAGAATACAGGCGTTTATTGAAATTTCTGCATTATTATAAATAAATCTGTCATTTCTAGCTAGTAACAAACCAATACCGTTAGGACTTATTTTGGTTTTAGTATACTCTAAATTTTCCTTCTTATTCATTTCGACTATCCTGAACAATAAAATTCTTACATCTTTTTTTTCTTATCTTTTTCAAGCTTTTAATCTGTATTGCCTGCTCTCAATTTATCCTTTGTCCGTATCTCTACAACAGCTTTTACTTTCCCTCTAAAACAGATTGTTATTGGGTTTTGTAGATATTGGTTTATTTGTCTTTGCTTGAGGTTTTTTTGTTTGTTTGTTTAGTTGGGTTTTTTCAGTGCTCTGGTTATCTTTTTCATTTATGGGTTTGCAGATATCTAGAAAAGTGCTCTTAAAAGGGCTCCTAATTATCCTTAGCTTTTTTTTTTTTGTTTATGCAAGCTTTCACAACAAATAGACATACTTAAAGCTAGCATGCTTAAAGCTTCAAATATGAGTGCATTGACACACGTTACACCCCCTGCCCCCAAGCAATTTGATCTCTCTTGAAATGTGTGAATACAATTGCCGTAACACCACTTTCAATCCCAAAGCCCAGCTTTACTCATTTACCAGCTTTCAGAGTAGACTAGGACAGATCTGGGCCATGCATCAACAGAAGGAACCTCATCCAAAAGAAAAAAAGCAAAAAAAAAAGGTAAAAAGAATCAGAAAGCCTAGCAAAACAGGAAACCCCAGGGAAGGTATCAGAAAACAAATAACACTCCCTAGGTGCTGCGCCTGGTCTGACACTCCCATGGCAGAAAAGCTGACAGTACAGCAGTGAATGCCGTATCAGAATAAAGTCTATCCAGGGCCAAAGCCACACTTGGCACGGTCTGATATCCATTTCTAGATGCACATACAGAAAGAACATGTAGCGATATCTAGGCAAAAAAAACCCTAAATTATAATAACTGCCCTTTGCTCTTATATGACCTGGTCTGATGCCTGCTTATTTATCCTGTTGGATCAAAGCCATCCAGTTTTTACTTTAAAAGCTGCTATAAATCACATGAAGGATGGGTGCTGTGGGACGTGCTGAGTCAGAAACTTGGTGTAAATCACCTCAGAATAAGTCCAACTATGCCATTTAATAGAAAATGAAAAACTGGCCATCATTACTACCAGTGATTATTAATTGATTATTACCAGTTATTAAACTACTCAGAATATTCAAATGCTGGGTGCTCCAAAGAGCATGTCCATTCCTCTCGGTTTAAGGTCCTCAGAAGAATAACTCTTCTCTCATCCTTTCCTTCCTCTTTGCAAATCTCCTTAATTACCTATTCTCTTTGCCCTGCAATCCTTTTGATACGAACACCTCTGCACCCTTTTGGGATGTGGCTTGGAGCTGGATTAGGGGAACATATTTGCAGGTAGGAGGACATGCCAGAAAAGTCACCAGCCTCTTTTCCCTGTCGACGTGCTACCATGTGGCAAGAGGCAGGTTAAGCTCAGGCTTCAGAGAGCTGAGCAAAAGGTTTCTTGGGCATTGCACCATCACAAGGGCTAACTGATACATCCCCTAAAGGTTCGCTCATTGCTTCACTCATGGCACTCAGGCGAGGTGCCAGCATTGCCTTACTCCCAGTGTGGACATGATATCATGAACCTTCATTCAAGCCTAGCTTCTGGATTCTGCCTGTGTTTCTTTATTTTAAAATTAATTTCTAGCCCACATGGTTGCTGAGAAACTCCTAAAAATGCATGATGCAGTTGCAGCTAGAAGGCTTCAAAATCACAGCCGTATTGATGTGAAATCTCATGAATAATGCCAGTCGTGATTTTGGGTGGTCCCACTCATGGCTTCTGAACGTTTGAGCCTGTCCAGCAACATCTGCTCCAGATGACATATTCAATACCACCGAGAGAGATCTAATGGGATCTCTCCACGGTCCATAGGAATCACATCTGAGGGAGTTTCGAGATCCATCTTGTTGGATGCAGATAGCGTTCTGCCCAGACAAGGGTGTGTAGGTTCAGCCAGCAAGTATTACCAAAAGCCTCGTAGTTCGGGGCAGACTTCAAATCCTAAATGATTCGATCACTGAATTTTGTAATATAAAGTTTTTTTCCCTGGGATCTGTTCAAATTGCAAAGCAGGGATATTACAAAAAGGGCATATTGCGTATTTGAATGTAAAATACTTTCATCATGGACCTGATTAAAAGCTGTACAAGAAAATGGGATATTAATGAACAGGTCCATAAAGGGAGGAACATGTGTGTGTTTGCGTGTGCGTGCCTGCGTGTACAGGCTTCATCTGTAGATCAGCACTGAGCCTTTATCTTCTCAGTGAAACCTTTGATTCTGCAGAAAAGTACACTCTGTTTGTAATGGAAAACCCATGCTCACAGCTCGGTGGCAAAGAAAAAGAGCAGAATTTGAGTTATTCACAAATATTGAATCCAGGTACACTAATATGGAAGCAGAATTATTTCCAGGCGGTCTCAAGAGGGGAGGGAAGAAAGAGGAACTCTACTGAAGGGAAAACGTGGGCAGAATATTAGAGAACAGTGTAGTCAGACTGATTACAAGCCAGTCAAAGAGGAATTGTAGAAAACCCCAAACCAGACTGGCGTAAAAAACATTGTACTGGAATGGTTAGCAGGAAACCTGACAAGTTGGTTCTGTCTCTAATGCCTATGGTCAGATTTATCTCCAGTGTAATTCCAACAACGTTCCGCAAGAAAATGTTTCACCATATGTTACAACACGACTATGAACGTTATTTGAGCACTTGATGGGAAAAAACAATTAAGCACTGTCTTGTAGATTTAAATACGAGCTAAACATGTGCTTAAGGACTTTCTTAAATAGAAATGCTTTTCGGAATAGGAATTTGCACAAATGGAGAGCCTTTGGTGTGTGAAAAGGCACGGATCAGAAAGAGCTTTTAAAAATGGGGTATATATTTGAGACTTAAATAATACAAACGATCTCCAGTGGTTTCTTCCAACCTCAATGATTCTGTGGTTCTCTGATACTTCTTTCTTCACAGGGGCCATTCCCCTCTCGTTAACCAGGCAGGTCATTCAAGTGCTTGGCACGGGTCCAGCTGGCAGATTGATTATTAATTTGCAGAACGAACCAGAGATGAAGTCAAAGTTAATCCTTTTTGTGGGATTCCCAAAAGCAATTTTCATTTCCAGCCAAAGGCTGCCCCAGAGCGCCTTTCAAACACTTTGGCTCTGCACAATAGCTCAGGACAAAAAATCTACAATCATTTTTCTGCAGCAAGTGTGTCAGAGACACCGTTTCTGCAGGACCTCAGGGTTGGATTAAAAAGTGGATGGTTCCCAGGTAAAAGGGACATGAAAAGGTTTGCACCTTTTGAAAAAAAAGGCTGATATAAAAAAAACCCCAACTCTGATTGGCTGCTAAAACAGTCACAAAGGATCTCATGCCAGATAGGTAAACACTGAAATAAATTAAACACTAAGCTAAATACGGGCTAAAATCAATCTTTAACACTCTAGTTGCTTGGGAAGTTCTGGACGCTGTCAGTGCCAAAACAATAATCATGCTTTGGTTAGTTTAGACCTTTCTAAGAACTGAATAAAAGCTGTAAAACTGTTTCACAAGGGTCATCCTATTATCCAAGAGGTAATTTTGCCTTTCTGTGATCAATCCACTGGTTCAAAGCCAGGCTGAGCTCTCAGTTATGCTACTGAAAGTCCTGTGAGACATCTCACACATCCAGCAAGTCAGTCTAGGCTTACTGGAGCAAAACCTATCCTCCTAGAAAAATCGTGCACTTCTGTGCCTCTGAATTTGAGTGTAGCACTAGTTTGGTGACATCCATGTAACCCAATGTGAAAACTGAAGCTCCAATGCAATAACTGTTTGTCCAGCACTTTTCCTACACTCATTTCAAAGAAGTCAAGTGTCATCAATCTCATTTAGCTCGCAGCCCAGAAAGCCAACCGAATCCTGGGCTGCATCAAAAGAAGCACGACCAGCAGGTCAAGAGGGGTGATCCTCCACCTCTGTTCCACTCTGGTGAGATCCCCCTGGAGCACTGCATCCAGCTCTGGGGTCCTCAGTACAAGAAAGACATGGACCTGTTGGAGCAGGTTAACGAGGGCCACGAAGATGGTCAGGGTCCTGGAGCTCCTCTCCTATGAGAGAAGGCTGAGAGAGTTGGGGTTGTTCAGCCTGGAGAAGAGAAGACTCTGGGGAGACCTTCTTGCGGCCTTGCAATACTTAAAGGGGGCTTATAAGGAAGACAGGGACAGACTATTTAGTAGGGTCTGTAGCGATATGACAAGGTGTAACGGTTTTAAACTAAGAGAAGGTAGATTCAGACTAGATATAAGGAAGAAATTTTTTTACGGTGAGGGTGGTGAAACACTGGACGAGGTTGCCTAGAGAGTTGGTAGATGCCCCATCCCTAGAAACATTCAAGATCAGCTTGGACGGGGCTCTGAGCAACCTGATCTAGTTGAAGATGTCCCTGTTCGTTGCAGGGTGGTTGGACTAGGTGACCTTTAAAGGTCCCTTCCAACCCAAACCATCCTATCATTCTATGATAAGGAAACTGAGGCACACAAACGAGATGCAAATGGATACAGTCATGTAAGAAGGCATTAATAGAGCTCTTGCCTTTGGAGTAAGCAGTCACTCCTGAAACTACTGAGCAACATTGCCTTCCAGGCAATAAACGCATCCATAGATCCTTTGGCTGTGTTCCCTGCTTTCTTCATAGCAAAAAACCCAACCACCAGGTCTCTGGAGCCACTCTAAAACTTTGTGCTCAACTGCTGAGATCTCTCTGTCTCCTTAGGAGTTTTGTTTGCATTGATGCCCTTTTTCTCACCTCTACCCCGACAGCATAGACCTGGCACTGAACAAAACAATTTTCTGCCGGTAGGAAAGAATCAATAATCAGATTAGCAACTATTATTAAATTAGCTCTTTAGAAAAAACAATGAAAATGGAAAAAAAAAAAAAAGCCTACTATTGATCCAGTTGCTTGGTGCAAGGAAAATGAAACCAGAGCAGGAATATTAATGTGGGTGTTTTTTTTTTTTTTCCAGAGGCCCCTAATTCCAGGTGTTTTCAGCTGATTTACTTCTAAACTGACACAAGCAAAATGAAGACAATGGTGATTTATGAAAAGATTCGTGACCTATGGGAGATGAGGGATATTTGGGATTTTCTTTAGGTTCTTTTCTTTTGAGGGGCGGGGGGCGGGGAGGGGGATGGACAGGAAGAGAAAGTTATGAGGAGGTTAAAAGCAAGGCCTTCTCCCAGCTGTGAATTCATAATCACAGCTAACTGAATTGGAGCATTTTGCAGGGGACAAGGTTACTTACTATCTGCAAATTAGCCCCAGAAAAAAACGAAACAACCCATATACAGCAACCAGTCTGAAGACTTAATTAACATAAACAATGTTAAAACCCACAAAGAAATACATATTACCATTGAAATAAAGCATATGGCTGGCTAAATACCCGTAAGATTATCTGGAGATAATCTTTTCAGACACCATAAATACAGCTGATGCTGAGCTGTAATGACTCTCATCAGAAGGCCATGCTATCCCACTGGAGAGGAAGCTCAGCACTTCCCAACATCGTCAGCCTCCTGATCCAGAGCATGTGGTTGATAATTAATGAGCACCCTCCCCCTTTACATCCCTGCTCCACAGCTCCAGAAGGTGGCCTGAAATGCAGACATCATCTCTTGCAGATGAAACTTGTACCATGCCTTGGTCTCCCAAGACCTGCCCCAGTGCACAAGGAAGGGTGGGACGGGAGAGCAGAATTTGGCCATTGGGTCCATACCCTGCAATTGCAATTTTCTTGCAATTCCCTGCCAAACTTCCTTTCCAAAGGCAGCCACAGGACAGATGTTTCATCAGGATGGACCCCCAGAAGGACCACTCTGCCCCGTGTGTCCTACCCAGTAAGCCACTGAACAGTCCTCAACACATGCCTCTAATGTCAAAGCTTTAATACAGAAGACCTGACACCATGGACTACAATGAGCCGTAGAGAAGAAATGGAGAAACCAAAGACACTGTTTGTGTCCTTGGCCTTTAAAACAAACAAATGTAAAAATCCCTGTGAGGTGTCACAATATTCATGTTACAGAGGAAACCAGTTCAATAGCTCCTGCTCATTGAACCTGGAGAAATATTCCTTCCTGACCCCAGTTCTACTGGTTGCTCAATAATTACAGATCTGATCTCTTCCACGGTATCACAGCTCAACTTACACACAACATCAGGAATTTGGCTTGAAGTATCATGAGGGTTTCTTTTTTTTTGTGTGGCATATTTGAAGTCTCTTTGTCTTGAGGATTTTCACTTTTAAAAGGACGATATTTTCAAGCTGCTCTACAGAACCCTGTGATATAGAAACAGAAAAGCCTACAGCTCCCTATAATCCCATGACTTCACAGCTTTAAGAAAAAAGAAAAATCATTCTCAGATTTAGCTACACTGCAAGCACTGGTATCATCAGGTCGGCTCACCTGTCAGTGACTGCAGAAGATGACCTTGGACTACTTCCCACAATAGATCCATGTTTTATCCCTCCTAGGCTTTAGCCTCTGTTCTTAAACTCGCTATTGCTATCCAGAGCTAAAAGCATCATTACAGCATTTCTGCAATCCCTCCGATGCAAGAAGCACAGGCTATATCTCCTAACCTTATTTTTGGACAAAATTGCCCCATTGGAGCTTTCCTGCTACGCTGGAATACCAGAGCAATAAATAGCTCATTAGGTACCAGGGTTGTCTTGGGCCAAAGGTGAAAACAGGAGTTACTGTGGAAGTATCGTAAACAGAGGTTGGGACTTTCTGAAGTTGTCTTTTCCGAGTGGAGGGAGCTGTACCACCGGGACAACAGGCAGATGGAAAGATAAGCAGTAAGATGCCTGGTCTCATTATCACATAGGGCTTCTTTCCAACAAAGGACAAGGTGAAATCAGTGAGTGATATATCTGTCTCCCTCCCACCTCTACGTGACATTCACAACTGCTTATCCAGGCTTTGCAGGACCGTTCTCTCTAGGGGCAGCTCCTCGGGTGTCCTTGACTGGAGCACTTGCATGGAAATATTTTGGCAGGTCTTGAAAACAAGAACGGGAGCTAGGACTGTGTTGAATGGGCTGTCACCCACTTGTTGTACCACACTGCATGACCCTCCTGAAATTGCCTGCTTTAGCAAACGTGTAGAAAGAGTGTATGTTCCAGCTGGACACAAAAATGTTCAGCTTACCCTCTCAGCTTTCATATCAGCTTTCCAGCTCTAATTTCTCAATTACCATGAGATGCCTGAGACGTTAAAGACTGGTTATGCAGTCAGTCCTTCTCATGCTAGGAAGACTCAAACTGGATCACGGTCCAAAAGATGGGTACTCTGCTTTTCTGTTTATAAAATGATGCAGCTCCACGGCAGGCATTAACCCGCATGTGGTCCAGGCAATCCTCTTTCTCTGCCTTGTACAACAGCCAGTCATCGTACGATCATTTCTGAGAAACTGGGAAAGTTTCCTGGTTACACAGAAAATGATACTCAGCGCACCAAAGTGATAAGCAGCAGCTTTGTCGTACGTACTGAAAACATTTCAGGGAAAATCCTCAGAGGAACGGAGCGCATTAGCAAAGTACACCGTTTTCTACGCCTGGACATCACGGTCCCATGCTCAAGTCTCATGGGAAAGGAGGCTTGGGAAGAATAGGGAAACAAGGTAGTAAATGCTTTTGGTGAACGTACCAGATGCCAAAATAAATGTAAGACATTGCAGCCAGCAGTTAACAAGCTGGAAACGCTCCCTTTGGCTAGCCAAGGATGTACAAATGCACTCGGTTTAAAGGCAGGGAGAGCAATACAAACACCTGGTAAGAGATATTTCACATCCTCTTTAGGGTATGGTCAGGCTGCCTCAGCCACGGCAGCATCTATGTCCTGTTTGCATTTCAGCACTTCCATCTTTCTAGATGACCCCAACGGAGCCTAAAAGGACTCAGAGCTCCCCCCCCAAGCCCTCAGCCAGAGCTCAGGGGAGAAGAAGGATGGCTCGCTGGCATGGGGAGGTGACCACAACCATCATTCCATGGCTGCTTGCACCAAACCCTGGCAGCGACAGGGCAGCAGGCTTGCCTCTGCATGTCCAGCTGGGGATTTTAAACATTTCTCTGGTGCATGAGACTGAAAGGAAAAAGGAAGATGAAAGCGTGTTATTAGCTCTGAACAAAAAGCCTGCAAATCCCAGCTCTGGTCCAGATCCCCTGTCACTTGTGCTCTCTTTTCTTCAGCCCCCCCTCTCTGAAATGACCCTAGCACTCTTGATGCTCTTCCCAACTTTTCATGGCAAAGTCAGGGACGGAGACACAGACTGCCTCTTGTCTACCTATAAGCAGCACTTTGCAAAACAGCAAACAAACGCTGCTGCCGATGTCCCAGCCCTGTCTCGAAGAGTACAGGAGGCCCCGGGGCCAGGCTGGGAAGAAGGATGGCTCTCTCACCACCAAAACACTAGCTCCAGGGTACGTTGCTTCTCAGAAACCTAAATCGGAAAATTTTAATGGCTGAGTGCAGGGCTAGTGGATAAAGAGACAAAGAAAAATAAATCAGGCAGATGACAGAGGGGCTGGGAATAGGAGGAGGTAGCAGACGGTAAAAGAAATTAAATCAAGAAGCCAAATTAAGGTGCTGCAGGCAAAGATGAAGATGCTGGATTAAAGATTAACCGTAACCAAGAGGGAGATGCAGTCCTTTAAAGGTACAAATTACTTCAATGCACTTAACAAAACCCCCACAAATCTCCTAAGGATAAAGTCCTCATCGATGCAACTGGATCACAGTAACAGATATATCTGGACCTGGGAACTCTGGATAGCTTCACGCTCCAGTGTTTCCAGCTGAGAGGGGACATTAAAAGCAGAGTAAAGGCAATCACCCTAAAAAATGGAAAGTCATGTGTTGGCTGAAGCAAAGGGGAAGGGGTGCAAGAAATCCTCTGGGAAGGACTTCGCACTGTACAAACAAATTCTGAGGGTATTTTGAAATTATTCCGAATCCAGGGGAGCTGCTGAGCCCTTTGGGGCTGTCTGTCCACTGAGCATTTCCTAATCTATCTGTTGCCAAATAACTCCAAAGGAACGGTGGGTGAGCTCGAAGTAGAAGCGCACCTTTCACACCTGCTTCTTTGCAGCCGAAAGCAAGAGAGCTCAGCAAACATCCCCATCAAACTGTAACCAGGTGAAGCAGGTCACCCTTTAGCTCAGCCACTGGGCAGAGAAGATACTTGTCCCATCACAGCACATTACGTGTTTGCACCATTTCACATCACCGCTCTGGGATTGCCGGGAGAAAGGTCACTTATGCATTGCCACCTCCTTTTAGCACAAGCAACTCACATTTTGCGATGGAGCACCTAAGACCCTGTTTTTACAGTGTAAGGAGGAGGGGTGGAGGAACTGGAGGTGGTCATGGGATTAACATTTTTAAAACCCTGAATTGTTTTTATCGTGTCTTTCAAACATAGTAATAAGGTTCTCCCGGACAATACAGACTTGGTAGTGGCTGTACAGACCACAATAACCGCAGGTTATTTCTGGCTGCGTTAGCCTGTCTGTTATGGTCCAACCCTGCTCCTTGGACAGACAGACAGAGCTTTGAGCCTTGCTGATACTGGCACAATTATCTGATGATCGGAACCTCAGGAAAACACCGAAAATCAACATCAACACCCACTTCAAGCCTACAACCGTGCATCAGTGAGTTCTGAATCAGGCCTGAGGAGCGATTAGGAGTTCAGAGAGCCAGGTGACAGTAGCAAGAGGCAGGCACACACACACATGCACACAGGGATGCTGCTCTGTAGACGAGAAGGTTTAGTCAGTGTGAGTTCAGCTAGCTGCACTTTTTTCTCTGCCAGTGCTTTTCTTTGCTCTTTCCTTTCCCTTTGGCCTCTTTTTCCTTTGCACTCTGCAAAATGAGCATTTCATGGAAGTGGAGCAGCCAAGAGAAGCAGAGCTGACAGCCCCTTGAATGCGTGGAGTGCCTCCCTTGTTCCCAGTTCAAATTTCGGAAAGCAGCATCTGCCTGTTCCCGAAGGTTATTTGGAACCTGCTTCAGGAATGCTGCATCGCTGCTCACCGCCTCCTCATCGTTA
Source organism: Fregata magnificens (assembly GCA_013389945.1). NCBI lineage: Eukaryota > Metazoa > Chordata > Aves > Suliformes > Fregatidae > Fregata > Fregata magnificens. The sequence goes on from WAAD01023252.1 coordinate 126,035, forward strand.
TTCTGCATCGATAGCCACTATAGATGTCCTTTCACGTTTTATGCTAGTTTGTTACAGGGTTTGGGTGGGAGAGGGTAAATAAAATGTAAAGCAAACCACAAAAGCCCACCCTGGTGGGACCAGTGTGATTTCTGACTTGACTTACGTGGGTGTATAAAGGAATCTACTACAAGGTTTGCTCTGGATTTACATTAGCAGAAGAGGAGGAAACCTCTGGGAAATAAAGATGATGCTACCGCAGTGAGGGGGCTGGTGCACTAGTGGCTAAATAAATGCTAATAAATAAATGCTGATGTTTAAGATCGTGCTGCCCCCTCTTCTTGAACAACCTGTTCCCAGCCCTCCTGAGTGCTGATCAGATGGTTTCTCAATGAGGGTCGATGTAAACAGCTCCCTGGTGGGCAGGACCCAGATCAATCAGAGGGAGAGGGTGAGATCCCTCAGTGGGGCTGTGCTGCTCAGCTGGGAGCAGAGCAGCAAGCAGAGAGGCGGCTGGATTCATCGATTCCCTTTCAGCCCCAAGCCACGCTGCTGGGAATGGTACCTTGTCACAATTTGACATGCATGACAGCAGTGAGGATGCGGGGATGCAGAAAGCCACAGAGAGCAAAGCTCAGGATCATAGTGAAACTAGAGAGCAGTGGAGCAAACTTCCCTTCTCCAGCCTGCTAAAAGCCTGGCTGGACTGGCAGGAGGTTGAAACACAAATCAAGCTCCAGTCCTGCAAAGCTGGCAGAGGTTTTCCTGCTGGAAGATTTCCCCATCATGCAAGCCCAATGGTTTTTCTGTGGGCAGCGTGACTGTTGTCGGGTATGCTCTAATTCCTACTTTCCCCTACCGATGGATCCGGCTGGGAGAAAGGCACGTCTGACCCACAGACATAACACCCCAGCATTTTGCAAAGGGCAGGAATAAGGAGCAGGTGCTGAGAGGAATGACACGGATCTGCTTGTGCTTTTCTCAGGAAAGCAGGTCACGGGGGAGGAGGGGGAGTCATTTCCCAGCTTTGCTGCTGAAAATGTATTTAACCAAAGCTACGCTGGTAACCAAACACTCTGCCAGCCCCTGGAACTCATGCAAAGAGGGATTGCTATCAAAACCTTTTAAACCCACTTTCTGCTAAGGAAAATGGCTTTCAGAGATACAGGCTGGTGCAAACCTCTCTGCCCCCAGCAACATTTCTTTATTAAGCTCTCTCCTCCCTCCTCCCTTATCTCTGTACATCTGGGCAACACAAAGGACAGGGTGCTCCCCAAGAAACCCAGACAACAGACTTTATCTCACACTTCCAGCAACACCCCTACCCCCAGCCAACCAACTTGTCCAAACTGGACAGATGTTGCAGCATCTGTGCAAACTTGCATGGAACTGTCTGATGTATTTTGTGTGCTGACATTATGCTGAGTTGCAGTGACAGGCTTTGGAGGGACTCAAAGAATATTCACCTGATAGGGAGTTTCTAACTTCCCACTTAGTAGGAAGACGTGGAAATACTCCTCAGCTAATTAAATACCTGCCAATTATAAGGCAGCAAAAATGATGACTGTGCTGGTTAAAGTAATTTATACAGAAAAATGTCTGTGCTGTCCTGTCTGTGGTTTGCAGCGTTGGGAATGGCCTTTATTGCAGAAAATGCTGATCGCACTGCAGAAGGCGCAGTCCTAGGGGTGAAGTGTCCTTTTTTCCTGTTGATCCATCTGCCCCAATCTGCCCAACAATAGTATGTACACACACCAGTGCCAAACACATTTATCATTGCCTTCTTCCTTGGAAGACTGATCTCTAAAGCCCTGCTTCTGCACCTCCTGCAGACCTGCGCAGATACCTTGGGCTCCGGTTCCATGCCACAATGTCCTTGCAGAACGTGAACCAGCTCCTGCTAGTCAAAGGCACCGACTTGTGAGACTCGGCCGTCCACAGAGCCCGGAGGGAGCAGAACTCCCAAGCTGGGAAACTCAGAAGTCCCACTGAGACTCACTGAGATCTCAGGTATTAAGCCAATAACAACAAAATGCACTCGACCCTCCTGGTACTCTCTTTCCCTGCCCAGGGGAGGGAAGGAACATGGGAATAAGCCAGCTAGTATCCACTGCAGATGAAATGCAGAATCCCAGCAGGAAGCTTTTATCCTCTGGCTCAGCAGAGCTGCACATTGCCAGGGTGTTTTCTCCAAAAGCCAAGCTGGCACCTGCAGCCAGGAGTCTCAACAGGAGGAGATCAGCCTGGGCTTGCAGAGGGTGAATAAGGGGGATTCCTGCTGCTGCAGCTCTCTCCACCCCAGCTGGAAAGGTGGGGAGAGGGGAATGTCCAGAGGAGAGAAGCAAATGAACATTGGGAATAGCAATAGGAGTTGTTCAGCTTTACTGTAAGGAATAAACAGCAGAGATTTTGCAGAGAGGGAAGTTTCTGGAGCCGTTCGGGAAAGAGAACCAGTTGGGAAGAGATGGTCTAGAGATCAAAGGGCATCCAAGTGTGTGCACATGTGTGTAGAGGGGATAAAGTTGACCTGGATTTTAGTTCGACACTCAGGGGTCCTGAAGGAAAAAAAAGGTTGGAAACCACAGCGCTAAGGTGTGTGCTGGTACAGGCTTGCTGTATTCTTCCCCAACCCATCCAAATGCCCCTATCAGCATTGCTGGCTTGTGAATCAAGGTCTTACACACACACTGAACAGCGAGTAGACAGGCAGGTTAGGACCAAAGTGATGAAGCTGCTGGTCCCAGCCTTCACCTGCCCAAGGGTAACAGAATTGAGCTGGAAATGTACAGTGGATGTGACAGCTCCCACTCCATCCTCCCATTTGATCTTTATTTCTTTCCTGAGATGACAAGTGATGTCAGAGTGAAGGAGTACTGCTCACAAGCTGAGGCGGGGCACGGCCACCTCTTTTGATAGCTCTCCTGGGAGAGAGGCCAGGAGAACAGAAGCGCTCCTTGCAAGTCCCGTGTTCAGGGGACCTGGGAGCAGGTCCCCACATGGCTCCAGCTTCAGAGCAGCAGAAATGTTCTGAGAGTTACTGTCAGTTTTGCTGCATTTTGAAGCCATCTTAACCATGAAAGCCTCAAAAGCAAAATGACACTTGTCATTTGACCGACAGTGCTTTCTCCTGCCTTTTCTGTTCACCAAAACTCTCCTAAAACATTAATCTGGGTAAAGGCAAATGTTAAAAAAACACTTCAGAACTGTAAGTGACCTAGAAAAGGAGGGTTTTGTTCAGCTTTAGTTGCAATAACAGCATGTTGAAGGCTGTGAAATACTCAGGCATGACAGTAATAGGAGTCATGTAAGTCCTGTTTCACAGACTGCGGCAACAGCTCTTTACTGCTGCTCAGGATGTAACAGTTAGAACAATCTCAGCTGCTTTCCAGATCCCAGGAGGAGCCAGCAGAGCTGGCAATTAGCAAAAACATCTTTTGCACTTGTAAACTGAATGAATTGGGTGGAAATGAACTGGGAAGCGGGGAAATGCCCAACGCTGTGATGCCATTTCTAACAATACTTCTGAGATGCTGATGCCTGAGTGGAGAGAAATGCAGCAGCCTCCAAGAAGCGGAGGTGGAGGTGGGGATTTCTTTTTATAGCTACATGAAAAAAATCAAAACAATTTTTGTCCCACAGACATAATAGTCCTGAGAACACTGTGATGGGATGCACCTCCCCATCGTTTCAGACTTGACCTTAGGAAGCATTTCTTTACTGAAAGGGTGGTGAAACACTGGAACAGGCTTCCTAGACAGGTGGTCAATGCCCCATGCCTATTGGTGTTTAAGAGGCATTTGGACAACATCCTTAATAACTTTTGAACAGCTCTGAAGTGGTCGGGCAGTTGGACTAGATGATCGTTGTAGGTCCCTTCCAACTGAAAATATCCTATCCTATTCTATTCTATCCTGTCCTATTCTACTCTATCCTATCCTATTCTATTCTATTCATCATCTCCATACCGTGCCTTGCGTGGGCGTGAGGGTCTCCTGTGTGTCTGCTCCATCATGCTGAGCCAATGCCAGTTCTGAACTGCGGGTTGTTTCCTCCCCTGCCTTGTTACAGGAGTCTCAGTCAAAGCATGTTCAATCTCCCCCCTCACCCTAAGTTGTTTCTCTTTGGGATGGACAGCAGATTCTCTGCTGGGACTAATCAGTGCAACTTTAATGACTGCAAAGATGCTAGGGCTGCAATACAGCCGCAGCCGTGTGTGTACTACAGCCTTTCCTATCACTGCATTCACTCTGGCTCCCCATGTGCTGGCATGTGTAAATTACACCTTAGGCATCAAAAATCCCTTCCCTCCAGGTAACTTTACAGCTGAAGGATGATTTTCCCAGCCAGGACCAGGATTCTGCAGTAATATTAAATACAGGGAGCTCCCTCCGCTCTCCTTGCATTGCCACGTGTGCAGCAGCTCTGGAGACACTTTTTTCTTGAAGCTGCCTGGATTTTAGCATTGCAGTGCTCTGCCTCACTCATCACTACCAGTAACTAAACAGGCCCTTGGCACATGCTGTTAAATGTCGGCAAGCTCTCCAGCACAGTTTTGACCGATGCATGGGACACGTGGACTGGAGAGGGTCTGCCTGAACACAGCAAACTTCCCAATAGCAGTGATACATTACTGCAGCTTTCATTTGGGCCCATATGGAAGATCAAAGACAAAGATATCCCAGCTGATGGTCAAAAGACCTGCAAACAGCCCTTTGTAGCACTTGTGCCCCAGCCTTAGATTAAGGTTGAAATTGGAAAAAAGTTCACATGCGTATTGAGAACCCCTGGGCCAAATCCTGCGGGGTGCCCTTGAAGCTGTCAGGAGCCTTGTCGAGGTTTGAAGGATGCTCAGCATTCCTTAAGATTTGACTTATGAGCTAAAACTGCCATTAAATAAATAATATCCACAGCTAAAAAAAGAGTAGTGTTTTCCTGGATCCTCGCCACCTCTGGGCTCCTGTTCTCCCAATACAGGACATAGCTAGCTTTTGTTCAGAGCCACCAGTGCAGCCGTAAGAGGGGACAGGAGATCTGAGTTGTGGCTCAGCTCTGCTCCTCCTTGGTGACAGTGGATAAATCACTCCCTCGGTTTCTCCTTCCCCACCTGCAAATGACAGCAGTTAGATTTTTGAGGACAGCCCGTAACTCATCAATGCAATTATGACCCTTTCCTTTTTTGTCCCCTTGGCTAGCTGGTGGTAGATTGGATACAACAGCAAAAGCTGACGGGAACTGATGTACTTCCCACCCACTTTCCCACCAGAAACAAAGACTGTCCTCAAAGCTGCAGAATTCACCCCAGGAAGAACTAGTCTCTTGCTGGGTCAGGCTTAGGGCCACCCTGCCAGGCATCGGGCTCTGGCAGAGGGTGAATTTGTTCCCTGGCTCTCCAAAAAAGACAGGCAGCAATTCCCCTGCCTGACTTATCATCCCACCAACATTGCACATGTACATTAAACCACCTTGAGAGGCAGCTCTGGCCTAAAGCAGAGGGCTGCTCCGGGAGATTAATACGCATCTTCCAAAGGGTCATTATTGTAATTGAATCAAAGTATTTGCAAAGCCCTGGAAAGGGCCTTGACAAGTCTGAAAATCATTATATGTCATGTAATCGGGCTTTCTGACCCTGCTGTGTCAGTTATTTTTCTTTCCGCAACTCCTGATTGAGGGTTAAAGTGGATCCCAATAAATCCAATGGTCAGGGCAAAGAGGTTCTGTCCTCTCTGGGAGGAGACCTTTGCCCACTGCCTTCCGAAGGGCTCAGCGCTGCCTGCCCTATGGGTCTGCTTGCCCCTGCTCTTCCCACTCGGGCAGCAGATCGGCTGCAAGACATCGGTTCTCCCTGCGGTGGGAGAAGCTGCCGTGCTCTGCATCGAGCCGGCTGTCAGAGCGGGCTGGATGCTGCATACATTTGCTAATCCGCTCTGCCATGTGGCTGAGAGGCCACCGTTAGCTCAGGCAGCCGGTGGGATGCACAGGCTGGTGTCCCGTGCCATCGCATGCTCGGTCTCGCAGCGATTGCCCTGAGCCTCCCTGGTCCCATTCCGCTTCGTGAAGACTAAAATTCACGTTGCGGTACTTGCTGCTGCTCACATGACCGAGGCGTGATGGGCAAAACTGACACGATGTGAGCTCATCTTGCATGGATGACCAGTTCAGTCATAAAGCCCATGTTTAGATAAGCACTTCTCAGTGATAAATAATAATACTTATTTTTTGCTACTTACTATCACTTAACGGAGCTCCTCGCTCCTAGACTTCATGACATTTAGAAGAGCTGTCTGATGTTATTATCACAGTAGACTCAGGGAAAACTGAGGCACAAAGCTTACACTGATTTGCCCAGACACACAGAAAGTTCATCGTTAGATGAAGGCTGTATCCCAGGCACCGTGTCCTCTTTTCACTGCTATGTTTTAGCGGATTTCATCTCCTAGTGCGGCGCACAAGCAGTCAGGTGAAAATGAAGACAAGTCCTTTTCTCTTCTTTAAAAACAGGGGCAAACTTTCCCCATCCTTATTCACAGTGTGCCAGTTCTCAGCACTTTTTCCCCACATCCATCAGTCCTACCCACCCTTGAGCAATGACATGGACTCATAAACCTGTCTCTGCACCCCGACCATTTCGCATGGCCTCCTGTCATGAAAGTGAGAGCTCTGCAAGGTATCTGGGACTGGAAGGGGCAATATTACCCCCCTCAGTTAGGATCCCCACTGTAGGGCAATCCATTGCCTGGGCTATGGAATATGTGCAGGTGCCTTTTTGTAGCTGATTCACAAAGCACACAAGAGACCCACTAAAAATACCAACTCAGGAGGGTTTTCTTTAGCCCAATCAGTAAAGATAAAGAACAAACTCTTCCATGGTTGTCAAGAGATTTTAAGAAATATTGAGCCCCCCAAATTTTAGCAATCTAAAATTATTGTGCTTATGATGGGTACTGTTGTATTTCTGGCTTGCAGGCTAGTGCAGTTCATGGATTAATTAAAATATGAGGTACTTTAAGAAATTCATCTGAACTTGCCTCAGTCTTGCAAGGAAGCTGAGCAAAGAAGCCTGATGGGGAAACTTTTCCTTTTGTTCTTAACAGAGACACAGAGGATGTAACCTGCTTGAGCATCTCCCTAGTGCTGACGGCCTTTGCTTTGGACAACCCTGGCCCTGGGATACTTGTGGTCATGACACACCTTCCTCACATCATGCAGAGGCTGCTCTGCAGCCTTCAGCTTCCAGCAAAGCCAAACAATTCTCCACCTCAGAGGATACAGACCTGATATCCTCAGGATGGTGATAGGATCTGCAGGTTTAGAGACATAACCGTTTGGGAAGTCCTGCTCTGGATCCAGACAGGCTTTCTTGTGCTCATAAAGGGAGAGTAAAATCAATCCAGCAAAGAAGTACATGGAGGTACGGCGACTCTACTCTGAATTTTATACACAGAGGGTGCTGAGCATCCCGGTAGTGCAGGTGTTCGTCTGTCCTCCATGCACATGCGCCTGCCTTGAAGTTGCTTCAAAGCTGCACCCTGTTGGCTACTGAGTCATTGGAGTTAGAGCACACCAAGGGTAGGCTTCAAGTGTCCCTGGCCTCCTTTTTTTCCCCACACTTAAAGGCCTGGAGCTGTGAATCAGAGCTCTCCACCAGCACATACAAATGCCTGTACTGTATTATTACATTCTCAGAACATACAAGGTACCACACAGACAAACACTAAATGAAATGCAGCAGAAATGCAGCAGGGAGTGGGCCTGGGGTCCCTTCGTGCAACCTGGGAAGTCAAGTTGCACTTCTACCACATGCCACCGAAAGCCCTCAGTAGCCTGGCACTTCTACGGCAGATGGCCACAGAAGGGCATGTGGCTGCTAAACTTATCCCCTCCCATCTGCAAAGGGAGCACGAGTAAAGGACATTGTGGCTTCAAAGCAAACAGCTGTAAATAAAGAGAGCAGGCAGGGATGCAGGCAAAACATGCAACACCGGTCTGGCACGCACAGCGTGCTGTGCAGAGGTTTGTGTGCGCGCATCCCGCTGCACGCACACACACAAACACTCTATAGCTCCTGCATGCACTTAAACATATATTGTGCACGTGTAGCTGGAGACTCATTGCACGCATGAAGGATGGCTTGGGTTAACAGCCTCACCTGGGTATTTGTGTACATTTTTACACATGCACGTGTACTTTTGTGTTGTCCACACACAAACACATATGTGCAAATACTGCCTTGTACTTGCAGATACCTGCATACCTCAGGTGTGCTTACGTTTACACTGACACGCCAACAACACCCTGCAGCTCTGATTGTGCACAGAAACACACTCACGTGTGTCCATACTCACACTCAGGCACCAGCACTCACTTGTTCCCACACATTTGCCCTTTTATATCCTTGCACATGTTTTGCACATGTGCCTTTATATGAATATATAGCACACACACGTGGACATACAAGGCATCCTGAACCCCATGGCGCTCTGGCTCACAGCGCACACTCAGCACTGAGTTGAGGTTGGGAATCACACCACTAAACCCAAAGCCCCTTCCCAGTGGGAGCATCCTCCAGGTCTCAGTGTCTGGCTTCTGCCAGTTCTGTAAAGGGAATTAATTTATTCCATCCATATTCCTGACCCCTTTACTAGGGAAGCAAGGGAAAAGCTGGAGCATTTTATTCAGAGCCTCTGAATCCTCTCTCCTCTCCCCCTTTCCCTTCTGTCGAAAGCCATTAAACCATGCTTCTCTTGGCAGGGAGCAGAAGCCCTGTATCATGCTGCTCAGCTTCTCCTGCATCCTGTGCTGTGAAAGGCGCTGGAGAATAAGCCAGCTCCTGCTTTGCCAGTGCCACAGACAATGCTGACTGCCGGGCAGGAGCTCAGCAAAGGCCAAAGAAGTGTGACTCCTCTCCCGAATGGGGACGGGCACAGCCCTGCAGTGTGCTGGTACCTTGTGCCAGCTGCTTTGTGCTAACCGGGAACTGGACCACCTCCTTCCTGCAAGTCCAGGTGACAAGGTGTTTCCAGGAAAAGGTGCCCTCAGGGTAAGGCAGATGCCTGGGAAAATAGTCCCATGGAAGCAGTTCTGCTTGGTGCTTCCAGCAGCCCCAGAGCCCAGGTTGAGCAGGGAAGGTAAATCCTCAGGCTCTAGAGGTGTGACTGGGTTTCACTACATTAGCCCTGCTTTGTCTACTGTCTTCCAGGGCTAAAAAGGGTCTCCTGGGGCCATAATTCAATCTGCCCAGGTGCACACTGCAAGTGCAGTCAGACAGGCTGAATTAGGGGGTACTTTTAACTGGGTTTAACACAGGGGAACTAATGGGAATATTCAGATTAACCTCCCTGCATGCCCCTGTGTAGACAGGCTTTACAAGCACAACGCTGCCTTCTTTCACAGACATCCCCTCAATACTTCCACAGGAGCACTCAGAAAAGGCAGCATTTGCAGGTGGAGCTAAAAACGAAGGTGCTAGTTAAGGGCAATGGACCTGCAACAGGGGTACTGGCAAACCCCAGCACAAACACCCTGCATGGGATCACATGAAGGGCATGTCGCTGGCTGTGTTGCTCCCCTGCAGCCAGTTGGAGTGTTGCAGTAGAAAATATATAATATGTCATGCATAGGTCCAAAGAGAAGTACACTGATTTCTTACGGGGTTTTGGAGCTGCAAGAGATTCCCTCCTTATCTGTATCTGGGGGGACTCATCCATCTTTGTCAGCACAGACAAGCTGTGTTACCGCTTGATCTACAGCTCTGGCAGGGCCATTAATGCACTAAGTGATGGACAGAGGAAAAGGGAAGCTGTTTCCCGACTTCAGAAAACTTTTCTTCAAAAGGCAGGCATTGGGAGATGGATCAAGTGATGTGATGAGCAAAAAGTGTCCATGGGATGCTATAGACACAACCCCTCCTCTGCGACATTTTTCTGGTGGCGGGGAGTAGTAGAAGAAATGGACCTATTGTACGTGCCCTCCGAAGGAAACCAGTGAGTAACCACCAAGACTGAGATCGCATTAAAGTCCCAGAAAGCACAGAAAAGAAAACTTCAGGCCTTTCTCTTTATCCAGTGCATCAGAGGCTTTCAAAAAGCAGGGTGAAACCCATGGAGCCTACGCTGTGTCCTGCTCCTCATGCTGCCTTGCACCATGCATCAGTGCACAACTTTCCTGTAATCATGTAGGACATGCAGTGAGGAATTCGGACAGCTTGGGACTTTGTAGATTAGACACTGGACATCCCGCCCTGAAAATAGGAATTTCAGGCAAATCAGCTGCACTGCAAGACTCATGGGATGGCTGGACCATAAAAACCCCGAAGAGCCCAATTACCTTACGGAAAAATTATGGTGCCTGACAGTCAATACCTCCTTCTGGGTTGTTTTTGGGGCTCCTCTGAGTTGTTCCAGACAAAACAAACAAACAAAACCACCCCCACAAACTTACTATGACACTGAAGAGCTCTCCCTGTGCATTGCAACTCTGTGTGATCACCTTCAGGTCTGCCAGCCCTTGGTCCACACAGCTCTATCGACCATCCTCTTGAAGGACCAATATGCACCCTACACCTCAAGCAGTTCCTGCAGGACTGTCCTCAGGGTGTGAGCTATATTTTAGGATCCTGTAAGTTTCCAAACGGGGACAGATTGATAGTCTACTTTGTTTGGCAGCATCATAAAACACCGCTCCGTGCAGTTGCGAACCCTCAGGGGAGACTGCTGCTTGAGCTCGGCTGGGCATCAGATCCAGCCCAGAGCCAGGAGGATGTGATTTAGCCCTGTCCCACTAGCTGCTGCACTCTTTGTCTTCTTCTCCATGCCCAACCTTGCTGTGCACGGGGCACCTTCCTAAACAGTGAGGTCTGCATTTCCTAAGTTAGATAGGTTAAAGGCTTTAATTACTGGAACAGATGATCTTCCCCAAGGGAAGGTAAGAGTGTCCTTGAATCAAAACCACAGACTGCTGAGGCACTTTCTCTTCCAAGAGCAAAAAGATTTTTATGCAAATATTTGTGAAGGTTTGGACGGCCTCTCAAGATCAGTTATCATAATGCCTAGCTATTATTATGCTCTTCTTGGAGACAGAGAAGCAGGGAAAAGTTGGTGGCTGGAGCCAGGCAGCTCCTCTAAGAGCAAGCATTCCCTTGGGATGAGAGGTTCCCTGGCAATGCAGACTTGCTGGATCCCAGCCTCTGCAGATATGGGACTGGATTTCACACTGGCATGGCACAGTGCTCTTTCATGTACCATGAGCTAAAATACAAGACCCAGCTGGCTGGCTTGGTCCCTGCTGTCACCAAGGCAGGGCGCGCTAGAGGAGAGAATTAGCTTTCACCTGTGGCTGTGGGTCTATCTATGCCACCAGACAGTCTAATCTTATGGTCTCTCTCCAGACACTTGATGGCTTGTGACTCTTCCCTTTCATCTCACAACAGTTGCCATCATTTGACCTGATCCCAGGCTCCAAGAACACCAGACCCCAGATTTGGACGTCTGAGTACACAGACTCATCAGTCCCATGGGGTAGCGGGACTGCCCTGTAACACTAGCTAGCCCTGCATCTTCTGCTGCAGCCGTGAGGCAATACTGCTACCAGTGACAAACAATTTTGGCAACTGTCTCCCTGTTCCCCTTGCCACATGGCATCCCTGTTGTGCACCAGAGCAAGGCAGGCAAGAAATACAAATCTGGTGATGCATAAGAACATGAAAGCACATAAGATGACTGCATCCATCAATTCCCTCTGTCCTGTCCCAGGAAAGGAGGAAAGAGGGAGCAGGAGACGAGATCCTGCCCGGGTTTTAACTTCAGCAAAGCTAAGCAGCTAATAATTACTCCAGATGAATACCCTTGGAGGAGAGCCAGAGAATCCCAAATCATTCTCCGATTTCAACTTTCAATTTACCCAGCTAGTGCTAAGCTCATTAATCATACTTGCAGCACCCAACACAACATAAATTAGTCCCTGATCTTCTCCCCTCTTATTTCTTGACACGAGGAGTTGGGGGCAAAAGGAAGAGAAAAGAGATGGAGAGGTGCCACCCACGAATCTAACAGTCACTCAAAGGGGCTAGGATTAATAAATCAAAAATCCATTATTAATATTACAAGCTTAAATATCTATCTAAATGCAAATGAATGAACACTCAGGGGTTCTTCCTCTTTTTTTTTTTTTTTNTCTGTTCAACAACTCTGTCTTGGAGGAAGCACATGGCCACATGATAACTGTCTGTTCTAATTGCAATTTTACAAATGTTACAGTTCAACCCTTCACAGCCCATGGATTTTAAGTGGCCTTTAAAGGGCTGTGGCATGTTTTGGATGGGTTTGAAAGCTCAGGTGGCTACACTAACAGGCAGGAGCTCTCAAGTGAGGATTGCTTCCAGTTTCCTGCCCCTGTACCTGTTCAGCCACATTGGCTGCAAGGGGTTAAATCCAGAGGCTGGTTCACTGGAATCAGGTGGAGTTTGGATCCCCAAGATCCGCAGCCTCAGATGGATGACTGTGAACATAGGGAAGGTCCCCCTGGCCAGCCAGCCTTGGAGCAGGATCATGAAGAGCCTGCAAAAGAGCAAGCTTAAGAGACAGCAGTGTCTTCTGAGCAAGCAACACCATGGCAAGCTGGCTTGGGTTGTACAGGGAATACGGCCGGGTGAATAACAGACAGAGAAGTGAAGCTGTAAAGCCATTAAACTGGTCAGAGCTGAGAAGTGGGATTTTCTGAGATTCACCCACTTGCACAACTGTCTTACGAGACTGATCAGTGGGAAACCCTCCAATTTAAAGAGCGGGGTGGCAGGAAGGAGAAGTTGGGAGCAAAGAGAGGAACCCACATATATGTGGCTGAATCTCAGGGTTTCCTGGCTCAGAGTCACCAGTCACGATCTCTACCATGTACCAGGCAACAAACAGGTCCAGGGTGTAACCTTAAAATCCTTGCTCCAAGTGGGAAACAATTATCCAAAATTGTGATGCAAAACCCTTGAGAACTCCAGAGTGCCATTCAAGTTGGAGGTGAGCATTCAGGCCTGGAGAATAGGGTTTGCACAGTTTGCCTTTCATGAGACTTTCCCAGGAGGTGGCAGTGGTAGCAAATCAGCTTTAAAATGTTGCGCAAACAGCTTTACAGATCCTGTTGCCAGAGCTCACTGGATTGGATTGAGCTTTGGAACATTCCCTAGCAAAATCTGCTGACATCAACATTTTTTACTTTTCAACTGCTTGAGATTGCAAACGTTGGTTGAAAACATTTGCAGACGTGCACACACACGCCCCAACACGCACCGAAAGCAGAGTCTTAGTGGCAATATTTGCGCAACCAATCTGCCGGGGTTTTGGAAACCATCCTTGACAACTGAACGACAGTGTCGGTGCCAAGAAATTGTCTGCTCAACTCTTAGCTATGAGCCCATCCTTCAATGCCATGGAGTTGCAAGGATTAAAGGCTGAAAGCATTCCTAATGCCCCACGGTCTCAGAGAGATGACAGGCAGCCGACCAAGCTGCCAAGCCTTGGGAGCAAGTGTATGGAGCAGCCAGACCTCCCAGGTCAAGGCAGAGGTGATGATGCTGAACTGGGCACTGTTTTGTCTCCAGATCAGCAACGGCATTCAAGCTTCTCAAGCCACATTCAGCACTGGGCAACCCTTCATCTTTCTCATACCAGGCACCTTTCAGTGCCAGCTCCGACAGATAAGCACCCAGCCTGCATGCCACCACTGTCCCTCAGACCAAATCATGTACAAACTGGATTTTGCTCTTTTCTTGCTCAGCCTACAGTTAATTAAATCCAGCTCTGAGCACCACAGGGAAACATCTCCATCCTTCTGGACATAACCCTCTCTCGAGAACCTAGAAAGCCAAGAACAGCGAGGTGGTGTGCAGACCAGAAGGGGCATTGGTTCTAGCTTCTGCATTTACTTGCCAAAAAATGGATTTGTATACAAGTGCTTTAATCCCATCCATTCCAGGATGGAAAGACAACAGATTTAATGGAGCAGGTCAGTTCCTATCCAAGCCTCCTCCTGAGTCTGCCCACCTACAGACAACCCTCTACTTTGGGCTGACTGCAGACTCAGTAATATAATAAAACCCCAGTTTAGTAATTTCATGAAGGTTCACCTGCATCCTGACGTGTGAGGTCAGCATAGCACACAAGGGGCAGACCTTGCTCCTGCATCCCAACCATCTTCTGATGCTGGAGCAATTTTCACTACAACGCAGAGGGGCCAGTTCTACCCTGGGCTACAACATGTGTGTGATTTCACAAGCAGGGGGTCCCTCTGGGTTCTTCAGCTTTGTTTTGGATCCACTCATACATGCCAAATTAATCACAGACCAACAAGAACGGTAAGCTGACTGCAAATATGTTGCCCGCCTATGTGTGTATATGCTACTTAATGGAGCATAAAAGGAGAAGAATAGAATCATTTTTCAGATGCTGCAGATAATAATAATAAATAATAATTAAAAACGCAGAGGTATGTGCCAAATGCATGAGATCTCAAGGAGAGAAACTGACTGTAAGCAGAAAAGAAGTCAGGTTGGTCCTCAAACTGAGATACAAAAGTCAACGAAGTAAAAACACCACTAAATCAAAAACTTTGTACCCTTGTCAAGCTCACTCAGGATTTAAGACCACACTTTCAGTGTACTTTTTTTTTTTTTTTTTTTTTTTTTTTTTTNCACACTCTGACAACTACTTCCCATACGGGATTTATGGTGCTGACTCTCTGTGGTAACTTTAGATATCTTTTTTCCCTGCTGACCACAATCACATCACTCAACACCTCCTGAAAAGCACTGGTCATTGCAGGAATTCTGGTAGAAATCATTTTACTATATCACAGCAGCACAACACCTACTTGACCACTGCAGGCTGTATTTGCAACAGTGGGCTCTGATTTTGCATTGCTCTCCTTATGGTGAACAATTTGGGGTGAGCACTGATCCAAGCACTGCTATGTCGAGCTCAATTTAGGGCAATCTGCAAATGACTTCACAGTCCTGGGTCTCAGTTCACATATTCCTCATGTGGGAAAATGCAAAATTGGAAGAGTCAAAATAAGAGGCCACTTTTGCAAAATGTAGGCTGGGGTCCAAAACATCAAAGGAAAAGGCAAACACTCCTCCCTGTGAGCAGAAGTACACATGAACATCCCTGCTCGGACACTGAGAGATATTTCCCTGGTATGGATACATGACGCTCCTGGCACACAGAGCCCTTCACGGGCTATACTGACAACATCTAATTGCAGATCTTTGAGTATAAGACCCAGTTCAACTGGCAGTAAAAGACAACACAGTAAGAAGGGATGCGTCTGTGTGAAGGAAGGAGCGCTCCCCACCAGGGTGAAGGACTTTGTCAGCCGTGAAGGTGGACGTAAGAAAAAACTAAGTAGAGAGAGCAAGTGGCTGCGACAAACATACACAGCACTGCTAAATTTGTGATGATTTCACCCCACAAAGCAAATGGACCCATGAGAGTAAGGAGAAACCCACAGAACTCACCCATCAGTCTCATCCCACAGGATGCAGGTCTGGTTGGTGGTTCCCTGCCAGGAGAGAAGAAAGGGAAAAAAGAAGCAAATCAGTGCCGTACTGTTTATGGGGTGTTTGGAGCAACTAGAATGAAATATGCAGGTCCTGTAGAACAGCTTCCACTACTCTAAGCATGGTGAGTATGTGATACTCAAGATGGGCAGTCGCAGATCTGAGTCATTGGAATAGCTTCTTTCACCCTTGGCTTGAAAGGCAAGAGTAAAATGGGCCTCAGTTTGTTCTGCATCGACACGACTGCAGAAGGATTTGACTCTACATCTTTCCTGACTCAACCTACTGATGTTCTTCCTGTTTCCTCCTCTCACATGTAATCCTTTTGCTGCCGAAAGTGGATCAAATACAGCACGTGTTTTTGTGGGACATGGTACTCAGAAGAGCCACAGCACTGCAAGAGGTGGTCAGGTGTGTTCAAAGCCCCCTGGAAGAGGTTTACCACTGACTCCAGCTGCAGCTGTCATAGACCGCTTTGGAAAATCCTTCCCGGAAAGTCCAAAGCAAAGACGTGACGGATCTAATATTCATGTTGCAGAGCCTTGAGAAAGGATCTGAAATCCACAACAACAGGCCTTGGGGTATGTAAATGTCCATTACATATATCTGCTTAGGGTTGAGTGGGGGAACCTGGAGGGTCTCTTTGACTGCCTTTTAAAGCACTGATAGCAACAGTAATATTCACATCTCCAGTAGTATCTGAGGACCACAAAGAACACTGCAAGCATTAATGGAAATAACCTTTCCCCTCCCTCCTTCCCTCCTCAAGGAAGATGGTTGTTATAGCCCATTTTTTAATAAGTGCACAGTTCTTCTCCCATGATCATGCCCACAATGAAATGGTGTGAACTGGGACAAGCATGCCCGTGCTCCCTGCACAAGTAGTGCTGTCACCCTCCTCATCGGCAATGCCTGAGCGAGGAGTACAGAGCAGGCAAGGTTTGCAAGGCTGACCCATACAGTGCATCCTTGGCAGTGAGCAACAACAGGACCCCAACACCAGCCCTATCTCAGGGTGGCAGTTGAGCGCCTTGGCAACCTGCGTTAAGGGAGATTGAAGTGTCCTGCATTGGCAAAGAGAGTTCAGGAGCCCAGCAAAACCACCTCCTTCTTCGCACCGACACATTCCTGCTATGCAGAAGCAAACACAGCTGTGGGATGGTGAAGGTTCCCGGGAAAGACTTACATTGTACAGGTGGGAGAATTCAATTTCCAAGGGGGTGAGGAGAGACCGGGGAAATGGCTTCACAGTCACGGAGATGACTTTGGAGTTCAGAACAGTGTTGTTCCTGGGAAGAAGAGGGGAAAGAGATGGTTTAAAGGGGACTGAGGGAGAAGAACAGTGAGTCCCACTGCATTTGTCACTGGTGGTACAAGGTTTAGTGTACATAGTGCAGAAGGAGTTGGCCCCATTACTTTAAAATACCGAAGACACTTGCTGCTGATTGACCCCATCCTCTGCCCTTTGAGCATCCCTCAACGCCACATTTATTCCTCCAGGAATCAGAACATTTTATGAACCACATAGACCCCTAAAGCCAATGGACTTGGAGGCTGTATCTATCTCAGTAATAAAATGGTCCTGGACCCATTTTCTGTCCCTGACATGAGGAAACAGAGCTCATTCCATGTCCTTTAAAAAAAACCCCAAAACCCACTTTTTTTCCTCTCAAAGGCTGGCTTAATCTGCACTGCAGTAAGTGTTGGGCAGGGACATGGTGGACTTTAACAGCATATCCATGGGGCAGCACGCGATCCTGTTCAGTTCACTACTAGAGGCACTGGTGTGTATCTCCATCCTCTGAGGATCCAAAACAAATGGAAGGAGGCCAAACCCTTTACGTGGATGTCTAAATGTCTGTGTCCAGACAAATACTCTAACAAATCTGGCAGCCCTAGGAGATTTGATTGTCTGGAAAGGCAATAAGGGAGGAGATATCTCCCATACCTGTGCTCCTGCTCCCTGGAAAGCCAAACCCTTTGTAGGCACTTCCCTGGACATCTAAATACACAGGGGTTCCTGGTATTTCTGCAGCAGGTAAAGACTTGGGTGTTTAAATAAGCAAAAGGTCCCCACAACCAGCAGCTGAAACCCTGCCCCTCTACGTTTACCATGAAGGAATCAGTAGTAGAGTGGTAGCCCAGCATCAGGCTGCTCCCAGCCCTTCCGGCACCCATGGGCAAGGGAAACCTTTCCCTATCCAAGTTTCCACCAAATCTACAGGCATTGGCAAAATCTTTCACCTTTCTTTCTGAGTCTTATCTTCCTTTAACAAAAGGATTACATGGAAAAGATTTGCCCTTGCTTAAGAGCAAGTGCATTAAAAAAAAAACCAAAACCAAAAAATCTTGGAATCGTTCATGGATGTGTAAGTGGATTCTCAGAAAGCCACTATTCCACCAGCACCAGGGGGAACAACAACGTTGTTTTAACAGGGTAAAGAAAAAACAAAACACATTTTCCCTAAAAAAAGAAAAAAAGAAGAAAAAGAAAGAAACAATAAAGCACAAATATCAGTCTACAAAGGAAGAGTAAAAGGGGAAGTCAATGGGAGTAAATATCAGCCCTAAGCTTTGAAATGTAGGCAGCTGTAGATAAGCTAAAAACAGGAGCTGCTGAAAGTTAAACACCAGTGCATGTCTTCATCAGTAGCTGGGTCTGTAAGGGTCAGTTCTTGGTTCAGTGCTATCGAATATTTTCATGAGCAACCCAGATGACACAGAAACATCCTTTTGAAGGCTGCAGACCACGTGAGGATTGATGCGGTAAACAAAAGCAGAAGAAGCATTTGATTTTTCAGCTTGGCAAGTTGTTAGCACAACAGAAGTTACTTGTGTGCAGACTGTGAAGGTTGCTTAATGGCCAAGTAGTCACAGCCCAGCCAGAAGTTATCCCAGTGCATCCAAGGAAAGGCATCTGAGTTTGGAGAGTGCAAGGTCTGCGTGCAGAGCTACAGGCTCTGCTCCAGGGATCTCTGACCCAAAATGTACCCAGGGAGATTGACTTCAGTGCAAAGAGCTGTGACAGAAAGGACAGAAGTGATCCTGCGCGGGAGCAAGGAGATGAAGCAGTCATCTTCTCCCCACACCCCTCCTTGTCAGGATGCCGCTGTACTGTTGGGTTCAATTCCACTTCAAGATGGGGAAACAGTGGAGAGAGTTTAAAGGACACACACAAAAATTGATCCAGGTGCTAGAAAACCAGACAAAAGATTTCTGTTGAAAGGCGTGTCTGACAGTTCATTGCATGTGGGGGATTTTTCAGTCTCCCACCCGAAGGCCCAGTGCCTGGAAGTGAAAATCCGACAAATTCAGCCTTAAAATAAGAGACAGTCTCCTAGCAGAGAAGGTAATTAAGCATCTGAGCGGCTTGCTGGGGGAGGTGAGGGACTCAGCATCGCAGGGAATCTTTCAGGAAGAAGACGAGTCATCTTTCATAAAAGCACGTTGCAACTCAGCTTCTGGGAAGAAAACAAAACACATCAAGATTTGGCTTGGACAGGAGGTCAGATGAGCTCAGAGGGCTCCCGCGTGGCTGTAAAGAGTGTGCAAACAGCTGTAAACACGCTGTTTGGTACACGGGGCTGTCAGGTGCCAGGCTGTTGACTCTCCAACTGCTGCACGCGTCCTCTGCAGCAGTGCTCAGCTGGGACCAAGCGCCACTCACCTCCCTGGCTTGAAAAAGCAGGCATCATGTGTATCCCATCTCAATTGTCACAGCCACGAAGAACCACAGGGCTCTCTAGATCCAAGGGGACAGAGCAACGTGTGGCTCAGATAAGGAATTGCTGCTTGGGGGAGGTAAATTGGGACAATTAGGAACCGCTCAGCTGGTGCTGTTTGCTGAGTTAAATCTACATTTTTTTCTTTTAGGAAAAAATCACTCTGCATTGAATCACTGTGGTCAAATCCAGGATCTGGGTACTTATCGCTCATGTGTACCCAGGAATAGCTGCTCTCCTTTGTGGTCAGAAATATTTTTACCCCATAGGCAGGTGCTATACAGCTACATGGTTATTTAAAGACATTCCCCTTTTGCTGTGTCCATTTGCACAGCGGTGAAGTAAGAGGTACTGTTCTGCCGCTGCTTCTTTTATCTCTCTTTTTTTTTTCCTTTGACTCTCCACAGGTGATTCAGGACTCTGGATCTTTTTAAAGAGGGACTGTCCTTTAATTAAGGAACATCTTAAATCAGATCTCCCGCGAGAAAGCTGTTCAGAGGCTGTGGCTGCTGCAGCTGCTGGTTATCAGAGCTCATTCACTGCTTGGCCAGAGAAAGCTGAAATACCGCTGGATCATTTGAGCCAATGATGTTTATTGCCCTTCTGATCTAATTCCCAGTGCTGTAATGGAAGATATTACAGAATACAGTTGGCTGACTTGCTAATTCCTCTCTGCACTCACTTGGAGCTCTTTTGCCATTGCCAGTGCTAAATCTGTAGGTATTTAAATGATTATCGGTGAGGAGAGATGCCCTGGTGTTTATGGTAAATGGGCTCACGCTAATCAGTGCAGAACAGATTTAGAAGGTGCCTTAGGATGCTTAATTTACTGCCTCAGTACCAGCCTCGGAAAAAAAGAATGAGATAGCGAGAGAGAAAGGAAGAGGAGAGAAGAAAAGGAAAGGGAGTGCTGAACACAATAGCTTCGGTGCCTGAGGCGGTTTGCCGCAGCTGGGAACACTGTAGATATGTGCAGCCAGGTGTGCTGCTACACTCCTCTCCCCTAGCTTGTCTTCTGTCGTGATGCTTTCGGAGGTCTCAGCATGGCTGGCAGCTCCCTGGTACCTTGGGAGGATCAGGGCAGCTGAGCATCCCCCATCTGTCAAGCCCCACAAAATCCCTCGTGATGAGGAGGGCAGTGTGAGAATCCATTCCTGGAGGGCAAAGGGTGGCAGGCAGCTGGCAGGCAGGGATGTGGCAGCAGCAACAGCACTGTGCCTCCGCTCATATCCGGGGTGCAAGGCGCTGCACATGGACAGAGAAAACCTTCCTGCCCCTCCAGCAAGTGATGTCTGCGATGCACGAGCCTGGCCCCACCTGAACATGCAACATCAGTCAATGGGGGTCAAAATATTTGCACTGCCGATTCAAAGTCTGTCTCGTCGCACCCAGTGACCTTTGCTATTTCCCTGGAAGACCAGGGCTGTGCAGCCAGAGGGATCAGTAGGAAAGCCTGGTGATTTCCCAGCTGCTCGCCCTCCCAAAGCAGCCCCTCTTACCTCTGGAGCGAGAGGATGTTGCCCATGTTCCGGTACAGCACGGTCCCCACCACGAAGACAGAGGAGTCGTCTGTCTCTGCAGGACACCAAAGGAAAGGGAAGAAGACAACAGCACTGAGACAATCGGGATGTCAGCTGTCCCCACTGGACACCCAGCTGCAGGATTAGACCTCACATGGACAGGGTCTCTGTTGCGGCATGACCAATACCAGCATCACTATGGTGGGATGCAGTGCCTGCTGTCACCACGCCGGGTCTCCATCAGTCCCAAGGAAAGGCTCAGCGCCTTTGGGGTGACCCGGCGCCCCAGGTGTCTGCCTTCACGCAAGGCTCACTCATCCCGAATGACCGGCCTGGTGCTCCCCCATTCAGAAATCCCACTAATCCCTCCGACAGCACCACAGCAGGCAAATCTGCAGGGTGGAAAGGTCTCTTGCAGCCACCCAGAGGCATTTGGACACGTCCGCAGCTATCGAGCCATCAAAGAGAAGAGCCGTGCTCGGGCCGACAAGGGCAGCCAAGAAGGGCAGATGTCCCACTGCACCTGGTCTGACCCCACAACTCGTGTGCTGCCTCGGGAAGCCGTGGGGGCCACGGTCTCAGATGAGCCTCTGAATCATCTGTGTGACCTCTGGGCACATCATTTGACCTCCTCCTCCTCCACCTCGCGGTGTCCAGCTGCAAAAAGCAAGATTTTCCCCAGAAAAAACACAAGCGACAGAGGCAGCCCTGCGGCTGAATTTTCAGAGGGAGAAAAAGCAAGTGACTGAGTGAAAAGCAGAGCTGAGGAAGCCTAGGGAAGCACCCTGAGGTGGGGCTTCTCTGATGTCTTGTACTGAGGTTGAACTTACAGTGTGCCCGCTCCATCAGTACAGGGCAGACACAGCTCTGCACGTCTGTCTTCCTCTTTGTCAAACTGGGCTCAAGTGAGACAGCTGGTGAAAACATAACTAGGAGAGACTGACAGACAGGCTTGCAGAGCAGTTGCATAAGCCTTGCTTCTTTAGGAAAGCCAGCACAGTCTTTTGGCCTTTCCCATGAATCCCTGTGCAAACAAGGATCCTGCTGCCTTCAGAGAGAGTTTTCCCTCTCTGTGCTCAGAGGATGCAGTAGGGCATTTACAGAGCAATGTATAGAGACTGTGAGCAAGCAAAATCCTAAGCCCCACAGGTTGGGTTATCATCATAGCACCCTCCCAGGAAGGCAAAGAATCTTGGTTGTAATAGAGGTGGAAGCTTGTCTTTTTTGGTCTGGGGCAGATCTTTAATAATGCAGGTTCCCATCAGTCCTGGTGTGCAAAAAAGAAATCCTCTGACATGCTACCCGGCTGAAACAGCATTGTATTTTGGTCATGTAACATCTCCCCAGCGATGTTCACTCACCAGCAGTATTTGCACAGCCTGCAGCCCAAGAGACACATTACCCAACTATATAAATTAGTGCTGGCCCACTGAAATCAACTGTTCAAAGTCAACTCCCAGGAGTGAGGGGGTCTGGTTTTGGTCTCGCTAAGCTGCCTGTCCCCATCACTTTGTTCAGGATAGCTGCCCCTATTCCCTGTGGCTAAGGAAAAGTGAGGGCTAAACTGATAGCGGTGCATCTCCACTGTTAATCACTGAGTAAACCCTCAAAAAGATACAACCAGCATGGGATGCTGAACAAGGCAGAGGCAGTACATCCCTGGGTGGAACAGGACACCATGGAGAGGTGAGGACCGATGGGAAATTGATTCCTTGGGGTAGACATTACCATGTTGACTACTGCTTGGGGCCCTATAGCAGCTCTGTGTGAGGATGCTTGTAATAGAAATCTGGAAAACAGCCCCGTGGGGAAATGGATGAGGCCTCCTAGGACAGCCCTCAGCCCCAGAGCAGGATCAGCTCTGCCTAAGTCTGGAGCCAGCAGTTTGTCCAACAAGTGATTAAAAGTTTCCAAAGCCGAAGGCTCCACAACCTCCTCAAACAAGCTGTCATAACCCTCCTAACATGCTCCAACTGCTCCCAGGAAGATAATGCTGTCTTCAAGGCACAACAAAACACAAGGAGTGCTGGACGTGATCCTTGGTCTGCCAGTGACTCACTGTTTACCCTTGGGGGTGTCGCTTAACTGTGCTTGGCCTCAGATTCCCCAGGTAGAAATGATGGCTGCGTTGTTTCCATCCCCAGTAGGGAAGCCCACGACAAGAGGTCCTGCTATGACAAGAAGAGGCCAAAGGTCTTCTGACAGCAACAACTCACAGTCTCTGGCCTCTGTCCCAAGGAAGGACAGCACAGCCTGATGCAGCAGCCAGCAGCTTGCTCTCTCAAAGGCGCTAGTGCCACACACAGCACCAGGGCATCCACAAGGAAAACCCACTGTCCCAGCAACAAGCCCAGCTTAAGGTCCTGCTTTTGAAAACCCAGGGCTCAGTCCTGCCAAATGCTAAAGCTCTCCACCAGAAGACGAGCACCTTAAGTGTGTTGGTTCCTGGGACTTCCATCCAGGTAAAGGCTGGATGCTCCAGCAGATCATCACAGAACCCTTCAGGTTTCCTTTCAGACCCGGCAGTGAGGCCAGCTTGGCTGGTGCATCCAGCACTCCCGCCTCCACACTGTGGCTCATACGCATGCCCTGCTGTGGAGCCAATGACCTCGGTGATAAATGCCCATGCATTTCATTTCTGAGGGCAGAAAATTTCACACAACTGCCATAAACCCACAATCTAACAAAGCTTGTCCATGCAGCAGACCCAGACCCATCAGTTGCTCAGCCTGATGTGCTGACCCCCAGCTGCTTACCCTTGCATGGCCCTATCAGGCCTGGATCCAGTCTTGGATGGCGTCTATAGCATTGTTTGCCTACATGGCCATGGTGATAGGTAGCAGAATCATCCCCCTAATGCATCTGCCTTTCTTGTACTGGTTAACCATACCTATATGGTACCCACAGCGACAACTACCATTCCCTACCCCCAAAGGCAACCCAGCGTATTTAGGGAGGCATGAGAGACTCATTTCAGCACCCAACATGCCCTGCAGAGGATTGCAGACTCAGCTCAGCACCCACATGCATCAAAAACAGAGTCACCCAGGAGTCAGAGGGATGTTTTCACTTTTTCCCAGGTTCAGAAGCATTGGAAGAAGGAATCATCAATGCAGTGTTGCCCTGAGTTTTTGTGCCGACTTCTGCTCTTTTCTAAATATGATGCTTATTTAGGAGAAGATACACATCCACATCCAGGCACTAAGCCTGCCCCTGAACTTTGGCAAGGAGTTTAGATTTGACTCTTGGTCAGGCCATATATGAAAGCCTTATTTGCACCCAGCAATACTTTTGGTGACCAAGGTTTTGTGAGCAAATCCAGCTCAGCTGGAAGGAGAGTTTGAAGACCAGCCAAATGGAAGGAACCTGTCTTAGAAAATGAAGAAGAAATTTTCTTCTGGAGTGCTCTAGCTGTGCTGCCTACCTGTCAGCCCCGAAGACAGGATGCTCTTGGAGACAGTGACCTTGTCCTCTGAGTTCTTGGCCCAGTCCACCATGCCCCTCCAGCCTTTCATGGGGAAGGTGATGTCAGTTGCTGCATTAGCAGGCAGTTTGTGAATGCCAAGGACTAGAAGGAAGCAAGAAATAAAACCAGTAAGCAAAACCAGCCTGAATAAATTCACATGCTGAAAAACCCATCAGAAGCAATAGAGGGAAATCAGATAGCAGAACAAGTGAGGCTGAATCTTGATAGCTATAGGAGTGATGCTATCTTCAGGTAATGTCTATGCATGAAGGAAAATGACACTAATTGTTAGGGGTCATTATTCTGTTTATTGAAAATGACCTGCCTGCACTAAACCTGGCAGAAGAGAGGTCAGTCTACTCCAGCGTCCTGTATCCAGGAGTGGCCAGCAGCAGCTGCTTAGAGAAGTGTGAGAAAGAATGGAGCAAGACACCTCAGCCTGTCCTCCCAGCTTCCAGCAATCAGCAGGACTTCCTCAGCTAGCGGCTGTATCCAGACCATCAACTTTAACAGCCACCAATGGACCTCTCCTTTGTGCATTTTCCTAATCCCATCATGAACCCATCTGTACTTTTTGGCTTCTGCAACATCCTCTGGCAACAAGTTCCATGCTGTGATTGTGCATACAACATAAATCAAATACTGCCTGCTGTTTGCTTGCTGCCTGATCAATTAATTGGCTGCTATGCAGCTCTTGTGTTATAAAAATAAAAGGAAGAAACTAATTTTGCCCAGTTCGTCATCCGTTGTCCATTCATGGTTCTATAGATATCTCTCAGATCTCTCCGTGGATACCTCTTCTTCACACTGAAGTCCTAACTTATTTGGAGAAAAGCCACCCCATATTTATGATCATCCATGTCTTTCCCTATGTCTTTAATGTTCCTCCACCTGCTGCCTTCCCTCTTTCCCTCCCCACAGCCCAGGTTATACATATCACACAGTAATTACAGCTTCCTGGGGTCTCTACCCAACACGGGGAGTGCAAATCAACTCACCCAGATTGTCCGTCACTTGGTAAGAATCCCGGAAATCTTTCATGCGAAAGCCGATGACATCAATGAAATCCTCCACAAGCCTGAACAACTCCTTGGCGTTTGGCCCTATCTGCAGAGAGAGGGAGAAGACTTAGTAGCACAGATCCTAATGAGCACAGCACAAGTTTCTCTGAGGGCAAAGGTTTCTGTCCTCACACGTATACTGGAAGCATACGCTAGATATAATGGAGTATTATGGAGCTGTGAAGAATGAGGACTGGGAAATCCTAAAAGGAATCCTAGAGAAATAAAAAGAAAGGGACAAGAAGTAATATGGCATTCAGACTGATAAAACTTAGGGTGGAGGGCAATATCTCAAAGAAAAGGGAAATATCTGGGACTCTTTGGAGCAGAAGATAACCTATCCATCTCCTTTCCTTCCCTAGGATTACCTCTACTACCGACAACACCATCTGGAGCAGATAAGATACTGCTGCTGTTCCTTATGGTCCTGTTCCTGCAGTTAATGCAAGAAGAGAAACGTGCTAGGACAGACTCTTAGCAGCCATGATTTAACGTAGCTCCACTTTCTTTCCAAGTCCATTGGCTGGAGTATTTGGCCCAGCCTAGCTGTCAACAAGCCAGAGGCATTTGCAATTGCACATCCAGAGACATCATGCCAGAGAGTGAAGATGTGTTCATGTTGATGTATTGAGGTTTTGCCCTTTGTCAAAGTCTGAGAGCCTTTCCCAAGCCTTAGACTTCCCTGACACGCAGGTATTGTGATACTTGGCGTGAGAAATGTATTTGGGCTACTTCTGATAGTATATATATGCTACCTATTGAGAGGGAGCCCACAAAAAATTACCTCCACATAGTTAATTTTGCTATCACTCCACTGAAAGCAGCCACACCAAAGGATCTCCATGGTCTAATGTTGAATCTCAGGCACCAGATCACATGATCCCATCCAGAAAAGCATCATGGTCTGGTTTTGTGCTTTCCTGTTTTGCTGGCAGGATCGCACTCTCCAAATAACCAATTTGCTTCTTTTTGGGACCAGGCTGTCTTGGAGTTTCTCTGTCTCTTTTTTTCTTTCCTGGTGTTTTCCCAATGATAAAGATATTTGCAAAAATTCTTCTTCACCTGCATTTTGCCAGGCTAACACAAGGCTGTTAAGCAATAACTAGTTTTCCAGTGACAGATTTCATAAAAGATAATCCATCTGAAATGAGCTGTGCTGACTTCCTGTCTTTTCCTCAAAGTACATTTGCCTACGGGGGCTTAGCAAATACCACGAGAGGCTGAAGAAAAGCAGTTCAGCTCCTTACATCTGTTCTTTTCTTTTTCCACCACTTTTACAGCATTTTTGGTTCCTCATCATAATCCAGATGTCCTGAGGTGGCTGAGCAGAGCTGAAGGGACAGCTGGGGACAAGCAGGACAGCAGGACGGAGGCAAAAGAAGGCTGAGCTGGTGAGTGTATGGGCAAGGAGCACAGGGGTGGCCACACGTGTGTCTCTCTGTCTATCTGAAGGAAGCTTGGTAAGACTAAAACTGTATCAGGATCAGATCAAAAAGTCCTGCCAGTATAGCAAGTGTGCACATAAGGAAAAGTGAGTGAGGAAGCTGTTTTAACAATATATTTTTATATTCTATTACAGATTGAAATCACAAGGTCAAACCAACCCCAAGCTACACTGGCCATTGTCTTTCAGGTTTCTAACATATAATGGCCAACAGAATCTCCCCAAAAAACATAGTAGCCCTTCTCTGAATATTTCTCTGGGTTGTTCTGTGTCTTATTTTCCTTGAACAACCTCTTTGCCTGGAGGCCCACAAGGCACTGGGATGTGAGACTGCGATGAAGTTGGGTTTAGTTTTAATGAGCTAATACGGCACCGAAGACCTTTTTTTAAAAGAACCGGTTAATCTTACAAAATGTGGGGCATGAGTTTAGTCCAGCAGCTTTGAGGGAGGAGGACAGAGGCTGCTGAAACCTCTGTTGTCATCCAGTTCATGAAGATTTGTGTGTCCTAAAGTCATGGTGTTGGGCTGTCATCTTGGTTCCCACTAAAATGTATGCCAGGCAAACATTCTCCCCATGGTGGTCCCACTCCTCGTGTAGGTTACAGTGATGGTGGCAGCAGGCTGGGCTGTATCTATCTATAGGTGCAAAGCGCAGATTGTACAGGGAAAGCCGGTGGGAATGAATTACCACAGAGAGTAAGCTGCAGCTGTTTTTAACGGGATCAACAGGGTTTCCCTGTTGTCATGACAACTTGACAGTCTCCTCTGCTCTGTGCTGAAATATGTACAAGCACCTGTAGGCTTGAAGCTGAGTATTTGGTCACAGACACACAGAGTCATAGAATGGTTGAGTTTGGAAGGGACCTTGGAGGTCATCTGGTCCAACCTGCCTGCTCAAGCAGGGCCATCTAGAACCAGTTGCCCAGGACCATGTCCAGATGGTCCTTTATCTCATCTGGAGCCAGACCATGTCATCCTCTTCCAAATGCAATGGGAAACCACCAGATCTCAGGGAGAAACGAGGAGAAGAACATGTTCACAGGGCTGCTCAGATCCTGGTGGAGTTCCTGTTGCATGAAGGAACTGTATTCAGGTCCCTGTCTCACATGCTGGACTGCCAACAATTGTGCCAGCACCTGCTGTTGTTTTTCCCAGAGGACTTCCCTGGTTGGTGTAAGTATAACTGGACTCTTGGGTTGCTTTTTGTGCTGGGTGATTTTTTTCTTGATTGTTTGGTATTTACAGAACTCTCCAAGGAATTTCGTAGCAGCAACAGGTAGTTAAAAAGGAGCTGCTGTGTCCTGGTCCACACCTCTGGGTACCTTCCACAGGACTGATCTCTCACAAAGGCTCAGTTATATTCCTTGTCCAGGTTATTTTTCAAGCTGAGACCAAGGCGAGCTGGTGTTTCTGTTCTAAGATGCAATAATGAGGAACAAACATGGAAGGAAGGAGCATTAACATGGGCCTGTCCACCAGAGCTGCTGGTCTACGGCAGAACTATTTCACTCTGATGCGATCCCCAAAGGCTATAGCGAGATGACAGCATCGAGCAGCCCAAGGGCTCACTAAGAGAATGGGAAAGGGACAAGGAATGGGTCTCACACAAGCCCAGAGAGTACAACTGGGGCAGAAGAGACAAGGGGCAAATAAGACGGAGATAAAAACCAAACAACACCTTCCCCTGATACACGAGGGTTTAGCCACAGAATTATTCAGCAGGATCCCCAACATTGAGAAGAGAGAAATAAGTAAAATATAACTGAACCCTTGCTCAGCTCATGCTGAGCAGAACCAGAAGCTCAGCTGAGCAGAGCCCGGCACTGAAGTATGAAAATCCTGCCTGTCCTGCATCTTTTTAGCCAGGAACTCAAACCCACATAATCCTACTTCTTTATCTTGGCAAGAGGAGAAGAGGGGAATTATGACAAGCCAGGAGGGTTATCAACTCCAAACCCAGCCTGACCTTTGAGAGCTGTCCAAAATTTGGTATCGACCCCCAGTTTTTTGCTGTTCTTCATGCAGAGACTCTGGTTCTTTTTTGTGTTCAAAAAACGTGTAGAGGTGGCACTTCAGGACCTGGTTTAGGAGGCTTGGTGGTATTGGGTTGATGGTTGGACTTGATGACCTTAGAGGTCTTTTCAAACCTTAGTGATTCTATGATTCTATGACTCTAAATATGACTCAGTCTGGCACTGAGCTCACCCGCACAACCAGTTGCATGAATCAGCTGATTGGCAGTCAACTCTGAAGCTGACCACAGCTGACCATGTCTGGATTGTTTGCCTCTTTCATCATAAGGATTTATCCAAGGAGAACAGCATTGGTGGATGGATATATTTTGTGGTCTGTGGTTGAAACAGATACATGTTGCACACAATGCATCATGGGTAAGAAGAGATAGCAGGTCATGTAGACCCTTGGAAATTCCCTTGTCATGGCTTAAACCTATGCTGAAAGCCTGTCGTGTTTCAGGGAAGGTGCTGAAGGTTCATACCAGCTGAGCTTCCTCCCATTTGTCCCGGTTTTCCTCCGATAAAAGATTGCTGATGATCTGGACAAAGTTCTGGAGAAGGGAGACAAAAGAGGAAAAAAGAGGTGGTTAGCCAAATGTAGCCCAGGCTAGGAAGGACACAGTGATGCATGAGCAACATGTGAGAATCAACCATGAGGGTTCTCATGGTCCCATTCCCAAGGGGCTCCGCAGCGTTTCACAGGCCTCTGACCCCAAGGATGTTAATGGCGAAACAGATTGTAGTAAGGCCTTTTTCCGAAGGCCTTCGCTTTGACTACTATATCTAATAAGGCATTGGACTGGCAATATGTCTTGTATCCATTACTAAAGGTTTTTAAGAGCAGATTAGGTAGATGTCTGTCAGAACTGGTTAAAAACAGATGATCTGGCCTTGTATGAATCCCTTTCTATCCTATTTTCACTTGGGCAGAAAATACTCCGGCTTTTCGTCAGCATTGTATCAGCTACAAAGGAGGTAATCAAACCCTGAGCCCTGTGCATGCACACACACCTGTAAGCTAGCCTTGGTCTCCAAGGATATGCATCTCAGCTCACCTGCACATCCCCAGAAGTCGGGCTATGATAAGCCCTACGGAAGATCTCTGTCATGTTCCTGAGTACATCCATGGTGGACAGCAAGTCCCCACTGTAGCTGGTCCCATCCTGGGAGATTTCCACAAGGTTTTGGAGCACTTCTGACAGCCCATCTCCCATCAACCCACGCTGAGCTTTGGAAAGATGTTCCCTGGTCTGAGAAATAGAAAGAAACATGACAAACACTTTAGGGACAGTCAAAGTCAAGTTAACGAGCTCAGTGAAGGAATTGCTGGGGGAAGGTTTTTGACCTTCCTTGTAATTCAGAGTGCAGATTAGACGAATGTGACAATCTTTGCTGGCCTGAGAGCCTGTGATATTTTTAAAATAGTAGGAGAGCAGAAGTGAAATCTTCTGTATGCCCACAAATGAAAGGTTGTGTGTAGGTTCAGAACAGATTATTCTGCTACACAGACGCTATTCTGTTCGTAATCCAAGGCCAGCTAACGGAAGATTTTTGCCCCAAAACCTTGTTTTCTTATGACCAATTTGGAACTATTTTAGGACAGACTGTAGCTTGTCCTGAACAGGAAAGGGCAGTTCTCATAAAGGCAATGCCATTTTAAGGCAAGCCACAGGAGACCAGCAGAAATTCGTCACAACAATGAATTTAAGACTAATGAAAAATAAATGGCATATTTAAAAGAGATATAATCACAGTGATTCTTACTGTTAATGTGATATGAAAGACCTGGTAGGACCTGGATTCTGCCAAGCTAGGTATTAAAATACTCAGTGAGGAGCCATCCCTTGTTCATGGAGTGCCCATGCATCACAAATTAAGCAGACAAAAACAGTAGGAGAAAAGCAGGGCAGAGCTGGCATCCCCCTTTCACATGGAAATGCTGCTTTCTTTCTTTACCAGTGTAACAAGCATTTGGTGGGATCCCAAACCTGCTGAGCTGAGAAGTTGGTCTGCCTTACCATCATCTGTATGTTCCTGTAATCAATAGAAACACACTTGATGTATGTCGGAGGCTCCCAATAAGCTATCCCTTCTTCATCTAAAATGCATCTTCGAAGGATCAGCCCTGGAAGAGGAAAGAAACAAACAGGGGAGTGAGGACAGCAGGATGAAAAGCCAAGCATCTTCATGGAGTTCACCCAGTACTGGTGAATGCATCCATGTAGGCATGCCTACCAGCACAAAGGGCAGCAAGGGGGCATCTGCAATGCCCGAACAACATGTGCAAACATGTAGGAGAGATTATTTTTATTTCCTTTCCTGCATTTTCTTATTGAGGGGCAGGACAGCAAAAGGAACTGGGAATGAAAACAAAACCTAACAGATTGGTCATGGTTAGTCAAGGTGAAAGAAGGTTTCTTCTGCCCTGGAGGACAGCTTTCTTCCTGGCTCAGGAAGTCCCATGAGCCTCCCCAGGTGGCATGGTCTGGTACTTGCAACTAAACCAGCCATAGAGGCTTGTGCTGCCTACACAGTCTCAAGGAGAATAAATATCCAACAGCACCATCTTTGCATCAGCTGAAAAACTCTGAAAGCTGCTTGCAGTCCTCCCCCAGGGCCTTTCGTTAGCTTCAGTCTACAGTGAGTTTTGCAGCAGTAATCACACACCTTTGCGATGCAGAGGAACAGACATATCAGCGAGGAGGAAGGGGAGAGGGATCACCTTGCCCAAGCAATTATGCTGCCATTTGGAGAGTCTCTGAGGAGCAGGTCTTGCTGGGTCCACAATCCCATCGCTACTGCTAAAGGATTCAGTGATGTTGCTATGGATACAGCCCTGCTTCTGGGCTAGCATTTGGGATGACGCTGACGGTCCCAGGCTGTGCGAGTCAGAGAGCTGCAGGGTTTGTCTGTATCTGACAACCCCACTCAACCTAAATAAAACCTTTACATTCATTACTGACACTGCTGCCCCCATTTCTGTTCCCACCTGGGAGTGAGGAACATCCAGCTGAGGACAAGCTCCACCACCAGCGTGTCTCCTGGAGCCTTCTCTGCACTGCTTTCCACTCCTTGGGGAACATGTGACCACGGTCACAACAGATAACACCTGGATGCCCAGATGCTATCATTCACACCACCATGGTCAGACCATCAACCTGAGCATCTGAAGATACGTTTAAAGAGCTGCTATGGTTTCTAAGAAGGAGAGGAAAGCACCTAGGTGTGACTGGACAGTGCAATTCAGATTTCCTGCTTTCAGATACTAGCTTCTTTTATGGGCAGTGGAGACAAATACAATGCCCAAGTCTAGAGGACTCTGATAAAGCCCTACCTGCTTCTGCAGAGCTATTTGTAGATAACTGGGACAACATACCACAGTAACCCTTAATTGCAAAGCTGTCCCAGGACTAGGCAGTAGGTGGATGGGCGACCACCTCAGATTCTCCAGTATGAACAAAGAAGTTGTTGTTAAGCAGTGAAGGACCACAGAAACCCAGAGAGTTTATTTAGCTCTGAGTGAAGGGAGGGAAGTCCATTTGCTTGTCCTGTCCTCCCACAACCAGGTTCTCCTCATCTAGGAGGCAAAGGATGAAGAATACCCTGAGGGTGGGCCAGCCCGTGGCCAAGGCATGCAGTCATCCTTACCGGTGGCATTGCGAGGACACCGGACAGCTGCAGCATCCCCAGCGGGCGTCTCTTTCCAAACAACAGAGGCAAGACTTTCCTCGTCACAGATTTCATGGGGCTCTGCAAGGAACGAAAAACTCCATTGGTAAAGCCTCCTCCTCAGGAGGGACGTGGAAAAGGGAATGGAAAGAGGAAAGAGGGGAGCTTGGTCTGGAGGGAACAGCAGCATGGTGTGAGCCAGGAGGCCTGGAGGTGAACTCCCAGCTCCACAGCTGCTTCGCGCATGGCCCCTGACAAAGCCACTTAACCTCTCTGGAATTTGTTCTGCCTGTCTGAAAACTGGGTGTCCATCCATCTGAGGATTAGCTCACTAATATGCATGTAACAACCTGGGAAAGCCCACTAACACGTCTGCCTTGCCTTGTGGCAGCTCTTTGCAAGAAAGCTGTTGTTGCTACACCCTACTAAAGAGTTTTCGTTTCTTGCTTAACGGGCTGATGTCCGCCTTTTGTGGGTGAACTCTATGGCTCCAGACTTTATGCCTTCCATCCTTCAGGGTCACCACCCAGGTTTTGGATTGGATGTGTCTAAAATGAGGCCCAGATTAAATAAGTTGGAGTAAGAATGAAGGAAAGAACAAGTGGTAGATGAAAAAACAAGACGAACATTTCCCCCGGGTGAACTTCATTCAGGCCCTCCGTCTGCTGCTACCTTATGCAAGGACACAGGGAGAAGATCTAAGCACCAACAGGCTGAATTTGCATCAGTAGCTCGTTTCCAAACACTGCTGCAGAGTCCAGGAGACTGCAAAATGTGTTTTGAGACATCACAGGAAAAGCTCTTTGGAAAGTTTTTGGATGCTTCTGCCTGCGGGTGGAGCTGAGCTGGCCCCAGAGTCGGCAGGACCTGGTAAAAAACATTCACCGCAGGAGAGCTTTGTGCTAAAAAACTCATTACTTGCAGCATGTAAAACGGAGGGAGCCATGAGGATGGTGTTAAAGCTATTTATCACTCCTGAGGGCAGGGAGGAGAAAAAATCATATTTAATGGTTTTTGATTACAGCTTTTATTTCTTGTGTATGTAAAACTACCAATAAAAAGGAAGCTGACTGCATGCCTGAAACTGGAAAGGCAGCCACAAAACCAAAGCCAACCAGCCATGGAGCCTGGTAGCTGCCTGCTGAGCTTCCTTCCCATGGAAAGTGCTGCCCATACCAGTGTCCAGTGGTGCCAGTAGAGACACGCCAAGGTTGCAGGGAAAATGTACATCTGCCATTAAAAAAGAGGGAGGCCTTGAGTGTTCATGCTTCTCCCAAGGGAGCTGTGGGGCAGAGATGACCCTGAAGGCTTCCTTCTACAAGGGATTGTGTACGGGATGTGTTTACATAGACTATTTCAAGACCTGCATCATGGGGCAAATACCCAGCGATGGACATACCCCCCTGCTGCTCTGGAACTACCCAGAGCACCAACCTGGCTGTGGGGAAGGCTCAAACCTAAGATTATAGGCATGGCAAGTCCTACTTCTTTGAAGGACTCATACAAGAGTATTTTAAATTTTAAAAATTGTGTTCAAAAAACATGTAGACGTGGCACTTCAGGACCTGCTTTAGGAGGCATGGTGGTGTTGGGTTGACGGTTGGACTTGATGATCTTAGAGGTCTTTTCCAACCTTAATGATTCTATGATTCTATGATTCTAAGACCCGAGAAGCTGCCTACACATCACTGCTCCTGGAATCAAGCTCCAAGACTATGTGGCTCCAGCCCCAGCTGCAGTTCAAAGACAGATTCCTCCCCAGTAGACACTGGTAATGAACAACTTACACTCTCTGCTTGGAAACAGGTGCTCCTTCCCCTGTTTTAAAATTCCCTTTTGAGTAATCACTATTGTAATGAAACCCCAGAGGGCAAGCAGGACCCCTGCTGTGCTCTGCACATATAGAGAAATAGTCCCTATGCCAACAGCTTATGACTTCTGTAGATACGGCAGAACACGGGTGGAAAAGAGACAGTTTTATTTCCAACCTGTTGACACAGAGCTGTAGGACAGCAAGATTAAGTCACCCAGTGGTGACTGGCATGTGGTCACCCAGAGAGCCTGTGGCAGAGCGGGGAGCTGAGTACAAACTCCTGCCTCCTGGGCCAGCGCTTTGACCATAGTCACAGATTCTCCCCATCAAACTGTGGTTCAAAGCAGGATTTGGGGCATGGGGTGGGAAACTTCTAGCACCCTCGGCTACAAAACAACAGAGTGCATGAAAAAGCAGAGAGGGAGTGTGTTCACATCTGACCTCCCCTTTTTCCTCCTCTGACCTGTCAAACCTTCCTGGTCTCCTCACCCCTGCAGTCTCCCTGGGGACCGCTGAGGGATGCTGTGGATCAGAGATGCTCTTTAGAAATACACCGATTGTCTGGCGTTGTCTTGCCAGTGAGTACAGAAGCAATTCCCAGACCAGGAGAGAATAATTTCATCCTCTTTTTTTTTTCTTCTTCTTTTTTTCTTTTTTATGTTGCTTCATAACAAAACCCTTTTTACCAGAGTAACCTATTTGCACTGGGAGATTTTAACAACTAACCCAATTAAGCTCAGTTCTTCTGTTCAAATCAAATCATGCCGGCATTTGATACTTTCTCAAGAACAAATTGAGCGGGTTTATTTTTAGCCTCCGATGACTCCCCACCTTTTTCCTTTCCCTGCAAATTAACAACTGCAACGAGACCCTTCTGGTTTTGAACCCTAGCAGGGCTCAGTCCCTGAGACATGTCTTTTCCTTTTGAGCACTGTGCAGGCATCAGCCCCTGCAGAAAGAGAAGAAAAGATTGGGCTTGTTCTGCCAGGGCCCCAGCTGGCACACAATGAAGCTGAACTAAATCTGCATCACTCTGTAGACACCACCAGACAACCCGGTGCTAAGATTTTCTATGGCGAGGGAGAGCTTTGTGGCTGAGTTAGAGGAGACTCTCACACGCCACTGCTAATTGAGAGGCACAGCTTGTAAGGAGAGGTGATGTCTTTTATTAGAGTATAACTGGAAAGAGTGAATATGCTGTCTCAGGCACACAGTCTCTTTCTCTGTTATCTTTGAGCTAAACGGGCTGAAACTTCCATGCTGAACTGCTTTGGCTTTTATCTTTATCTTCAGCAGTTTGCAAGGGACTCTCAGGGTCAGCTGTCCTCAACATGGCAGATCCGCCCCCAGAAACATCTGCACCAAAACTGTTACCTCTGTGCTGAGCTGCAGCCTGTCTTTTAGGGAGACACCCCTTTTCACTAGGACCATCAGGATGATGCCATGAGAATCTCTCCTGTCTCTCACTGAGATGCTCTGAAAACTAATTACCCTTTCGGTCAAAAATCAGAGCCCATTACGATCGATGCAGTCTGACTGCCAACATCACATAGGCCATTGATTCCCCAGCAGCGATTTTACCAGGCACTTCAACTGAGACTGAGAAAGAAAATAAAAATGGTTCACAAGCCTTTTTTCTGGCCTCTTTATAATGTATGAGAGACAGACAGAAGCATTCCCACTTGCAAGTATTTTCCCCTGCTTACTTTTCACTTTAAACCCCAGGTTTTCCCCTGTCCTACAGCTCACTTGCCCTCCATTCGGGCTTTTGCACCCTTTTTGTCAAATGGTTGCTGCTCCCATGGCTGTAGCTGGAGGAGGGTGAGATTGGCTAAGGCTCTGGCAGGTGTAGACACATCTGCCTTTTTTAAAAATTAAGTAAGTGATGTGCAGGTCTCCCAGAGGCTAGGTAAAGGGTGGGAAACCACTACAGCATCCTCAATATTCAACTACTTTATGGACTCAAGACTCTGATATAAATTTTGCTATCAAATAGTGTGTCTTTTCCTCTTATGGCTCTATGGCAATGCAAAGATGAAAAACGTCAAGGCTAGACTGGTGGGACTTACCAAACATTCACTGGAATCAGCACAGTTACACTAGCTTCAGCAAGAATAAAATCAAGCCCTTGACGTATCTTGTGCCTGGGTTATGGGCAGGGTCCAACTGGATCACAACTCCTTGTTGCATTCAGCTCTCTGACACATGACGCTCTTCCCAAAATTCCTGTCCCCGCCATACAAAGGAAAGCGTGAGGGGTCTGGGGTACATACCAGGACACTTTCTGTCATTGCACTGCTTATACTCTTCCTTGGGGCCCTGGCAAGTCTCTCCACCGAAGAACGGCCCATAGCACACACGGTCACGTCTCTGAGTCCCACCTCCACACGTGGTGGTGCAGCTGCCCCACACACCCCAGGCCTGCCACTTCCCATTCACTGGAGACAAAAAAGAGGAGAGAAACAGCCTGTCACATCCCAAATGTAATCTGCAACAGAAGGAGGCAAGGTCCCAAGGTGAGCAGTGGAACATAGGGTGAGTAGAGCATGGCTCGGTGGGAAGGGAGGTCTCCTGCCTTGGATCTTTGTCTGAGCCTCAACAGACATGACATCAGTGTGTGCTCTTTCCCATTGCAGCAGCCCTTTAATAGTTGGAGGGTGTTCTCATGTTTCTCCTCAGTATCCTCATCCCCTGCAAAAACAGCCCTATGTCTTTCCTTGGGCTCAGATTTGGGGCTGTGCTCATGAACACTCTTCACGTGGGCAGGGATTCAACCTGCCTGGCAACCACATCTGCCAGTCAAAATCCATAGCTTGAGTTTGGTTGGGATGTACAATGTATGTGTGAAAATAGACCTTCCCAGAGAAGGTCTGGTCCAGGGATTTAGAGAGACCAGCAGAGCTCTTGGGTGACAAACCATGAAGAAACATCAAACAAGCCTCCCTCCAGTCATTTCCATTGCGCTGTTGTTTCATGTGCCTTGGAAGGAGGTTTGGGATGTTGTCTTTGACTCATTCCATTGTATTGTCTCCCAGCATCTTTACAGATTCAGTGGAAATGCTACTTCTTTTACGTTAACAATGGCATTTATCAAAATGCTGCTTCTTTTACATTTACAATGGCATTTATCAAAGCACTATAAAAATGTTAATTAGCCCTCACAACAAGCCTGCAAGGTAGGGAAACATTCTCCTCCGCTGCATCACAGATGAGAAACAACAACTCAGTGACAGAACTAGAGCAAAGACCTAAATCTTCTGATTCATATTAGGGTTTTAATTAGGAGTTCACATGTCATCTTGGGTTGAATAACTCCTTTTGGGAGGGTGGGGGATCCCTCTCTTCTTCTCCAAGAAGTAGAAGGAAATTGTCATAGAAAAGGGACAGCACCAACCTCTGATGCTTTCTTTGGTGACACGGTATGCAGCGGAAGCCATGACCAACATTGCTTTGATAACGAACTCTGAAATCAGTGGGACAAGGTTGTCTAAAAAAGAGTGAGGTCCTTTTTGTCTTTGAAGATCCCCATAAGTTGCAAAGAAGGAGTGAGATACCTAAACACCAAAACCTACTAGAGACCATGTAGGAAAGTCCAATAGCTATCTTAAATACTGCTTATGCTCTGCTGCAGATGGTGATGCTACCAAAGAGGGTAGGGATTCCCCGAGGAAACAGGTATACCAGGCTGAAGAGCTACTGGCTTCTATGCTTGTGGAGTGCAGAGAACGACAACACTTGCTCACCTGAGCAAGGTATGAGAAGTGCATCAAAGAGCTGAGCTGTTTCTGGCTGTCCCTATTGTCTCGGAAAGGGGAGAAAGACCCTCTCCATCTCAGCATCTACTCCTTCTCCATCCTATGGTCTAACAGGGTTGGAGCACCCAGGGAGAGCCAGGGCAGGGGCCAAGAGGAACATGGTAAGAAAAATTGGTTGCTGATCAATCTTGAAGGCTTCTAGATGTTCAAGCTTTGTTTCCAGGTCAGAATATTTTCCACACCCCCTGACCCAATTAGTCCCTTTGCAATGGTCTCCCCCAAGGCTTCTGCACAGAAAGGAGGAAACTGCACCTGCAACTCTATCATGCTGGTGCCAGTCTGGGAAATGCAGACTTCTGGGATTAGGTGTGCCCTGGTATCTGCTTCAATTTTCTTTGCTTCTCCTGCATGAAATGGCTCTCCTGGAACCCATGGTCCATGGTATGAAGACAAGGTGATTATTCTGAATGTAAGGTACTGGCTACAACAGCTGGGGCAGCAGGAATTATTACTACTATTACTACTATTACTACTACTTCTATTATTACTGTTATTGTTATTGTTATTATTATTATTTTAAGACACAGCTAGATGAGTAAAGTAAGTGACAACTCTTAGATAGGCATGAATTAAGGCTTCTTTGTGCCAGACCTTGTCATCGATAAGGTCCAAAGCTGTGATACAATAGTGGTTCCTTCCCTGTTTGCTTCAGCTATAACTAAGAGTGGTGAACTGGTAGGAGAAGAGGAAGAAAAAAAAAAAAAGAGGAGGAAAGTTGAAGCATTGTGGAGGCATGGGAAGGGTTTCATTGATATTTTATTCTTTTTTTTTTTTTAACACATGCTGAAAACTGGTATCTAAGGTTAGAAAGACACGTTCCCTGTGGGTAATCACTCACCTCTCTGGGATCTCCTGGAGCATTTGCCAGCTGTGGATTTTGGCTTGCATGGTCCGTTCGTATGACCCACAACTTCCTTATTACTGCATTACTGGTGAAAACTCTGGAATTCTTCCCCAAAGAAAATAGGAGGGGATTTCACGAAAGCCTGCTTGGGACTGCAGAGAAGGATGTCCCAAGAGAAAGAAAAAGTCACTGGTCACTGACCTGGGCATTGGCGTAGAAAGCAGTCCCTGGTCTCCACCCAGTGTCCCTGGCATTCGGCTCCCCCGTAGGAGGGTCCATTGCACTCCCTCGTCCGCTGCTGGGTGCCGTTGGAGCAGGAGGCAGAGCAGGAGCTCCAGCTCGACCACTCATTCCAGTTGCCGTCCACTGAGTGGCCCAAAGAGAGATAACAAAACTGAATGTGAAAATCGCTCCCACTAGAAGGAGGCGCGTGCAAGAGTCTCCGGCCTGTGCCGACAAGGGACCGAGGCAGGGGGTGACAAACCGGAGTCATGGAGCGTGACAGAGGGCAAGGGCCATCAAGAAAAAGTTCAGACAACTTTGGCAATGGCAATTTGTT
Source organism: Fregata magnificens (assembly GCA_013389945.1). Taxonomy (NCBI): domain Eukaryota; kingdom Metazoa; phylum Chordata; class Aves; order Suliformes; family Fregatidae; genus Fregata; species Fregata magnificens. The sequence goes on from WAAD01023252.1 coordinate 165,484, forward strand.
GGGACCCTCTGCAACCTCCACCTGGCATGTTATGGCCTGGCAGGATGCAAGTGCTATAACATTTCAATTTTTATGTCCATATTCTACATAACACAATAAAAGCTAAAATTATTGATTTTACACATTCCAACATAAAATTCAAAACTAATAATATCGCCGATCACAACATAACATCAAAATAGAGAGCATGGACCATGTTTTCACTGAAAATGTTGAAGGAATCAATACATTACCATGACATTTCCCATTTTGGGCAATCAACACTTTTTGAGGAACCCATTTTTCACCAAAGCAATGCACGAGTCTGCAGGAAGGGAACTTTGTCAAGCACCTAAATGCTGTTTTCCATTAAAGAGCTCACAGAGACTTGAATCACAGCGTTATTCACAGGAATTCACGCTGCTAGCTGGGAAATGCTCGGAGCAAAGGTGTGCTCCAACAGCAGACCACAAGCAAAGTGTGCGTGTGTGGTCAATGTACTTCTCTCACAGCTGGATTAACACTGACAGGCTTGATATGCCTCTACGCAGCATTGTCTTTGATAATTAAATAGAGGAGGGAGGGACAAGAGAGGTTATGATAGGGACAGGGTTGGAGGGAAGCATGAATATATCTTATTAACGTAGTACATTGTGAGGCATTCCCAGCTGTGGCAGTTACACCTTAATTGGTCTCTGATCAACAGATCCATCGCCCGGTCTGCTATTCCTGGAGCACTTTTTTCTCATTAGCAGCAGTCATCATGCTCTGTTTAGCTCTCACTAGCTGCTAGCTCTCACTCAGAAAAACAACCTGAATCCCTGAAAAGTCTGAATTCTGGCTCAAATCACATTGCTGTAAATTGCAGCTCATTTTCTTTGGCTTTGTTTGTCAGTCCAAGAAAAATATATGCAACCCGATCCCCTGTGTAATCTGCAAGGAGTCGAACAGCCACGAATAATCCCCATTGCAGTTGAGCAGCTTTTTGTTTGCAAGTACGTAAAAAATGACAAGAACATCCAAATGAGCAACTGTTAACTCAGAGGGGGTCATGTGAGCTCAGAAGGTGTGAAAAATCAGGCAGGCGTAAAGGTACTTCCAAAAAGTGCTTGTTTTTAGCAATCCAAGCTTGATGTTTTCATCGTGCATAAATTCAAGGCATCATGTCAGTGCCTATCAATCCCAATGAGGGGAAATCCAAGACATGGTGACTGACAGGTGATTCCTCTCTGGAAATGATCCAAAACCCCACAAAGTAGATCCTACCAGGTATAAATTAGCGTGGCTTTTCTGACTGAAGGAAGTGCTGCTAGTTTCCATGAGCTGACGGTGCCTGCCCCTCATTAGTATTCCCCTATATTGGAAAAGTAAGATTACATTTAGCAAAGTAAATATTACATTTACCAAAAAAGTTGCATCCACCAAAAAAAACTGCATTTACCAAAGCCCTACCTGCTGCTGTGGCAGTGGTGATTGGCAGCTTACCACATGTGTGAGCATTTGAAAGTGGGAAAATAAGAGACCCACATCCATAAATTGCTCATTCAGTGCAGGATAGAGAACAGGTAATTTCCTTTGAGATGAGAGATTATTTATCCATAGACTGTAATTCCAAAGATGTTTAAAAAAATGGTGAAATGGAGATGGCCGTGTTGCACCTCCAGCTGCGTGCGCTGATGTAAAGGTGTCTCTTGGGCAAGATGCTGAGGGCTCTCCATCACAGCTGCAGCAAAGACCGCTCAGTGCCATTGTCGCACCTCAGTGTGAGTCTATCAAAAATGTTCATTGGAGTCTGGCTGGTGTAGCCTACGCAGAGGCTGGCATTGTCTTCCCCCTCTCTCTCTGAAGGACTTGGGGCTCAGCCCACGATATCTACTGCTCCGGAGGAACAAAAGCTCTGTTGTCCCTGCAGCAGAGCATTTTTATCAGTTGTAGTAATAAATCCTCAGAGCAGGGCGGTAATAAGCGATATGACTGTGTGTGTCAAGCGCTGAGCAGTGCCCATTGTTGTGCTTCAATGAGTCCCTCAACGCTGCACTCATTTGGCACAGCAAAGCCACTGATTGCCTTTGTGGCATTAATTAGAGCTGAAGTCTTGCAGTTGGGCTGCTTGTCTTTTCCACCACTCTTTCATTCGCTGCAGTGTATCCACATATTTATTTCTATTTAAATTAATTATGGATCAATGTTAACTCAGGATATGGTTTATTGCCCCAACAATGCCAGGTCTGACTTCTTCAATTTGTCTTTTTATGACAGAGCCGATGTGGTGTCTGGGATGTTCTTATTCCGAGTAGAGTCTCCTGGACCACAGCCAGAAATCCAAGGATAGTTACTTGGGGTGAAAACTGGGTGGAAAATGCCAGGAGGTTTGTCACAAATGTTTTCACAAAGTTCTCATCACTCCCACAATCCCCCTCCTCCTCCAGGGACATAATAATGTCTCATAATGATTCTCATTAAACTGGAAAAATGTCAATTGACATTACCCTGGGAGAGAGGAGGAGTGCTGGGGAGCTGCCTCGTGTTCAGATCCTTTTCACCAGGACACCCTGAATTAAATTAATGGGGACTCTGTGGTAAACCCAGGGCCTGTCTGGCTTACGGGAAGGAAGCCACAGGAGCACAAGTGGATTTCCAGTGTTAAAAGCCATTTCATCTTGAGGTTTCTTTCTGGTTTTTCAAAGCAAAACTCAGGGAGAGGCATTTGGAAGTGAAATCTAGGGGTAGGGAAAAGGTACTTAAAAATATTAAAATATGGCATGAAAGGCTCTCAGGAGACTCTTAGTCCATCTCACCACCCAAAGCAGGATCAGGTACAGAGAAAACTTGCATGTATAGTGAATTAATGCACGTATATTGCTAGCAAGTAAAACTGTTAATTAATTCCAGCACAACAACAAGCCTAGTCAGGCAAAATAACTTTAAACCATTCGCTGGAGATAACATGTGAGAACCTTAAGATGATCTTGGAAATAGCAGTGATAGCTGAGCCAGTCCAGATCCATCCCATATAATGTGTCCTCTGAAAGTTATTACACAGACCAAATCTGAACCTAAGACAATGCTTAGCTGAATAACCCCAGAGAGCACCTGTAGGTTGCTCCTCCAATGTGTCCTTTCCTTATAGAGGATCCTCTTCGGGACAGTGCAGACTGTGTCCTGATTCAGCTGAGGCAGCTACAGACCCACTCGATGAGCCATCTGTGGGTGTCTTCGGAGATGGGGAGACCTGCTGGAGGGAAGGCTTTGAATCTCTAACTGCCTTACCTGGGCAAAGTGCAATGTTGCAGAATTTTGTTTGCTTCTCCGGGCCCTCGCAGGGGTTCCCACCAAATTGCGGGGGCTTGCATGTGCGGGTCCGATCCCTGTACCCTCTCCCACATGTGGAAGAGCACAAGCTCCAGGGAGACCACTCGTCCCAGGTGCCATGCACTGCAATCAAAGCAGAAGAAGTAAGTTTCCTTTCCAAAGCAGGTCTGGAGAAGTGGGAGAGCCCACAGAGCACAGCATCTTCCCACCCAGAATGAGCAGCATGTGAGAAGTGAGTGTGAGAAGGCCAAGAACGAACCAACCCAAAATGTGCAAGAGGAACATCGTGTAATTTTTTATGATTTGGTATTGACACCGAGTGTCTGTAACTTTCCAGTCTGTTTGAAATAAATCACAATGCACTTTTAATTGACCCTAATTTTTCAGATTTTAGAGCCAAGAGAAAAGGGCATTTTTGGAGCAAAAGACGCAATTAGCTAGAGAGGAACACAAAACCCACCACCATTTGGGAAGCAGCATCACCATCATTTCGTCACTTCTTACCCTTATTTCCCTCCCTCAGCAGGTTTTCTCCTTGAATCGCCAAAGGCTACAGCATTTTCAAGCCCTCAGAAAAGCTGTAGTCTGTCTACTAATTACTATCATACGTTGGTGACACCACAGGGGCAAAGCTAGGGAGACTTGGAAGAACAAAATGGGATGGGCTACATGCTCCAATAGGGCTCAGGCCACCACAGGTCACTCCTGGAATTAGACATCTAAAGCCTTCTAATCTATATTAATCTAATATTCTCCAATCTAATCTAATCTAATCTGGCCAGGTTATTTATGGAAGGTTAGTCACTGTAATCTCTAGAGGCCAAATGTTACAAGAATGTACTGATCTCTCTTCATGGACTTCATCCCTTCCAGCTTTACTGGAGAAGCTGATGCAAAATCAATAATGCTTCAGAAAAAAAAAAAAACAGGTATTTTTCCAGTCCTTCACTGGTTGCTAACAGTGACTGATCCACCAGTACCAGGAGACGGTTTTGCACTTGTCACCAGGCATCTTGCATGATAAGAGATAACTAGAGGAGGAGATGTAGGAAAAAGCACGGGAAAACAGCTTGGTGGTTTCACTATTGTAAGATTGGTTCTGAACAATGGTGTTGCTGGTTGGGAGTTGTGAATAACACACCTGGTTTAATAGCATAATTCTTCAAAATAATGTCCAGGGTCCCCACACTGTACTTTTTCATCAAAATTGTGGAAGAAGGAGTATGAAAACAGAGATGATGGCTAGCTCAATTCATAAACATACCGGCAGCCTGAGTTTTTGGTGTTGATTTTGCAATGGTATGCCCAGTGTTGGCATCTGAGCAACTGAAAGTGTCACCTGGTGCTTCTCTTTCCCAGTCTGCCCCATGCTTGGAAAAACCCCAAAGGGCACACGCCCCTCATATGTACTGTGTTCATTGCCTTTAGATAACATCGAATTGTCCATACCATGCAAAACAAGTGCCCATCTAATGGTGCTTGGTCTAGCAAGGGTCTCTGTATGAGGCTTTAAGGTAAAAAGAGAAGGAAGAGGAAACAAAAACCATCTCCTTCCAAGTAGATATCACAGTGGAAATATCAGAGCCCATCAATCCTCTGTGCATCTCCCTTCCCCTCCTGCCCAAGCATACATGGAGTGGTCAGCCCACCTGGGCACACGGCAGAGTTGTTGCACTGTCTCTGCTCCCGGAGAGGGCCGCTGCACTGAGTGCTGTAAGAAGATGACACGCAGAACCTTGTCCTGGTCTGCCAGCCCTCCCCGCAGGTGGTCGAACACACGCTCCACGGGGACCACTCCTCCGCCGCGGGGTCACCTGTAGGGGTTGGAGCAGAAGGTGAGGACACGGCATCCTTGGTCCCTGGATCTCTGGGGCAGCGTTCTCCAAGTTGCACTTCACCGGTTGCTGGTGACCTGTGAAGCTGTGCGATGTGTCCCACATGTGGTGCGACAAGAAGGGTGCAAGGGGGTTGGCGAGAAAATGTGAGGGTTGACAATGGGCTAAAAGATTTTTGGGGGTACTGCGTAGAGCTGTAACACACACACATCAAAAAAGGGAAGGACACTGTGGAAGCATCGGGGCACTGGGCAGGGCAGGCTCCACCACGGATAACCAGGTGGTGCACCCACTGCAGAACAGTGTGAGCTGGGATGTGTATCGTCTACTCAGAGCTAGTACTACTTAAGTAACAGCATTTAGACAGATAGAGTAAATGTGTCCATAAATTGAGCAGCTGTAAGGATTCAACTCCTTTCCCTGCCTTTTCACAGCCCCTACCAATGCAGATTGGCAGTGGAGGAGCAGACAAAATAGAAGATGACAGTGCCTGAGAAAGCCATTGGCTGAAGTAATCCAACAGAGCTTTCTCTTGTCATCTCCTTCACCTGTGGAGAAGATCTGCTTTGAGAACAAGACTGACTGTTCCCAAGCATCATACAGTCCCTATCAACTGCTTACCTGATGGGGCAGTACGGGAAAGGCAAATAAGAGCATCCCATTGAACAAGAGATGAGACTGGAAAGCAATGAGACATATTTCCTTTGTCATTAATATCCCTGCAGAGAGATGGTCATGCCAGGGGTGTTTCAGCCAAGCCACAGCCTCCAGATAAGTCATCAGAAGTGTGACATGGGCAGGGAGAGGGCAGTTTTCCATTAGTTTCGTAGGCATTAGTCTATCCTTGAGAAAATGCCTTTCTCCCCAGATGAAAACAAAAGCTTGCTCTGTTTCATTTAATTAAGCTCTGCATTGTTTGGGTTTTTAGATGTTTTTTTAATGGATTACTAATAGTTACACTTGATAAACCTAGAATGTAACATTTGGTATGTATAGTACACAGCCATATGGCACAAATAAACACCAACACATCTTTGAGGATGCATAATAGAGGGGCTTACCCTTCTAGTAATAACTTTTTCAGAGCATCAGAGTGTACCATGTCACATCATAACCAGATGCATACAGATGATATAAGAAGGATCGTGGCACTGGGTGCAGCAGGTAAGCATGACTTCAGGGGTTGTGCAACAGGACACAGCCTGAGCTGCATCCACCACTGGGATGTGTTTTCCCGCACCACCACCCCATTCCCAAAGAAAACTGGACAGTAGATGCTGTATTGGGTTGACCCTCATGACCAACATGGAGCATGAAAGAGACTCTAGCAGCGAGCTGCTGCAGTTTGAGATGTCAGCCTGCTTGTAGGGCAATGAGGGTTATAAACCAGCTGCGTGAGAGTCAGTGTCAGCACAGGAACTGTGATGGGGACTGTAAGGGTTGGAGACCACCAAGCTGCCCAATACTACCTCAGCTGACCTAAAGCTGTGCATGTCTGACTTCTTCCTCAAGGTGGTATATTTATTTACTATTGTCTTAAGGGGAGTTTTCTGCATGCAATGAAATTTTATGCAGGATTTCAAGTGTTTATGGCTCTCATCAATCTGCTCATTGGGATTTTTGGTAGTTATCTGTGTTATTTGTTATGTGTCATGCTTTTCAGCACATCTACTTTGAATGTCTCCAGTCATTCAGGCAGTTGGCAGTTAAAAGTATGCCCACTAATTGGAGACTGGTGCATCAATATGCGCAGGCCTGGTGAAGAGGAAAAGTGTAGAGGAAGACCTGTCCTTGATGCAAAGTGGACAGGCTTTCATTCTTTCATTTACTGGCTGGAGTCAGAAAGGTAGAGGTAAGGATGAGTCTTTCTCCACCTCATCTATGCCATTGCAACGATTATCATGAGACATAACTGCTTTTGTTCATTAAGCCAAAGTTTCTCAATACTGTTTCCCCTTGCTTTCACGTTTTGTTTCGTTAATCTACTCAGCTTGTTCCAGTTAGATAAATGTTATGGTCCACTGGTCTTTCTCTGGGATGTGTAGGAGACAGTGTGTGTTTTGAGGCCTTGGGGCTTCAGGAAAACATCGCTCCCATATCCTGTTTCTCAAGTATTAGATCTGCCGGTATAGAGAGATCTGCATTTCCTTGGTAATTTTGCTGCCTTTCCAATAAGGAAATCAACTGGCTCTGTCAGACAGACAGTCCTGTGATACTCCTAGTTCACCACCTGCAAGTTACCTTTTTGGTACCATCATTTCAGCACTTGCCATCCAGAGTGGCCCAGATTTCAGGAGAAGCCTCTTTGGCCCACAAATTCCAACCATTCCTGCTACCTAGCCTGCTTGGATGCTGCACCAACAGACGATGCCTTTGCATTGCTCAGAGAACCCCCTCCATTGACCTTGAACAACCTCCCCAACACCGCACCCGGCAGCACCAAGTCCCTCAGTGGCAGGGAGCTGGCGTTTTTTGATAGTTAAATGCTGCCAGTCTGTGCCCAAAAATCTTTCTGAGAGGCCAGAGGTGGATCAGAGGAATCCTGTAGAGATGCAGTGGCCTCTTCCATCAGCAACTCATGGCTTGGAGAGTGCCATCCCACCATCACCCCACTCAGGCTTGGCTGTGGTTTTGCAAGCTCCATGTCCAGACAAGAGTTACTGTGTCACTAGATGAATAGATGGCATCTTTGAACCAAATTCCACCTCTTCTGCCTCTTTCCCCTTCTTTATTATTTTTGGCCTTTGCCCTTTCACAGTAGAAATATCTATGATTAGAGGTAAATCTCCTCAATTATCATCTCTCCCATTGCACCAATCTCTGGCTTTTAAATCCATATAATAGTTTATTTTCCAAGTGCTGGTTACTCCTTTGGGTTTGGTGTCATTTTGAACTAAGCAATTTATCTCAGTCTACTCTCAAACCTTGCAGAAATTCAACTGATTTTCAAGCCATGCGAGACCCAGTTCTGAGACGCTCTCAGACATCAGGACGAGCACTCTCATTCTCCATCCAAGAGAAGCAGAATATTGCCCATCACCAAAACTACAGATGAGAAGAATTTCTTCACCCCTGTGGGTCAGACTGCAGCAAATACAAATTACTGGATGCAATATCTTACAATTATTTATCCCAGAAGTGGATCCTGGCTCTGTTTTTTGATATAAGGGCAAGAAGTCTACCATGCTCATCAGGTTTGAAAGTCCCCTAGCACAGCTCAGTACTGTCTTATAATTAGACCTGCCAGAGATGCACTCCGCCAAATTGCCCTTCACCCCGCAGAGGACAAGGGGCCATGCGCTGCCCTCCATCATGACTGGTGCCTGCAGGCAGATGTCTCTGCAGGACTGACCTTTGATTAGTCCTGTGATGCTCCAGGCTAGCTTGGAGATTAACAGGAGTGTCCCAAAGGAGTTCACAAGGGTGAGGACTCCACTTCAGGTGGGAAGATGGCCCTTTGCAGGGCTTCCTGCTCCCACAGAGCCAGCTGCAGCGCCTGTCCTGCAGCTGGAGAGGGCCCAGCAGGTGCTGCAGAAGGAGACACACTGGGCATCACTCTACAGGGACGTAGCACTGCAATCCAGGACCCTTTCCAGCTTCTGGCCAGCCCTGAGAGTAACTGAGCTGGTCTTACAGAGAGCGCAGTTGGCTGCGGGGTCCCCATCAGCACCTGCAGCTTCTCCGTGATGCTTCTTCCCTCGGCACTAATGGAGCAGCACATCACTGTCATCCCTCTGCCAGGATCCCATTTTTTTTTGGCGTCGTCTGTCAACCTGACATCTCACCACGTGCAAGCCGCTTCTTCACTCACATCCTGCTGCTGGCAAAGACTTCCTGGAAGCAGTCTGTGGGCTAAGCCGGGAGGGCCCGTGCCAAGGACCTGCTGGGCTGGATCTCACTCTTGTGCTATTGCTGGGAGAGACACGTGGGCAGCCAGCGGCACCACAGCTGAGAGCACAACTGTGCCAGAGCCTATGGGCCAACAGGACCTGGATGCCAGGGCTGCAGACGCCTGGCAGGAGAAAATACTAGTCTTCAACTGGGCAGGGCTATCCCCTCATCCCTAGTCCTTATGACTGGCACCAGCTATTTTTTGTATTTCATATTTTTCCAGGTCTTGAGTGGATGTGAAATGGCTTATCCCCTACAAACTGTGTTAATTGCTAGGGAAGATGTGGGCTTTGCTTTGACATCCCCGGCTAAAGACTCCCTCTAAATCTCTTCCTGGGTTGCATCCTCTGCCTGGTCTTTATGCCTCCTCCATCCCGATTTCTTTGAACAACTTGGCTGCAGTTGCTGCTCCTGGGACAGTGGCAGGAGTGTGGCAAGCTTGCTGCAGGACAACGCACATCTCCCAGCCCATGCTGCACTCAGGGATACCACAGCCCAAGACAGCCATGCTACAGCAGTGGCTACAATGGCAAGGAGTTGATAGAGATGTCACTGAGCCCAGATGCAGTATCCAGCTGCACGGCAGGAAGAAATGCCAAGCAATAAACCTGATGACTGAACTACAGGCTAGAACAAAGCACTGGGGAAGCACCTGGGACCAGGCAGAGCAGCAACAACAGGGAACATCACAGGACCTGCCTTGGAGTGCCTTCTCTTCCCCCCATTTGGACACGTGTGACTGAGAGATTGAGCTCAGCTTCACCAGGTTATAGGGGTGCAAACACCCTCCCTCTCCTGCAGCATTTTGCCAGCCGCCAGTGATCCTGCACTCCCACTGGAGGGAGCAGATTCAGTGCAGGGTAGCAAGGAAATTCAGACTGTCTCCCGCTGTGTGTTGAAAGCCACAACCCCAGCCGTTGCCCGATCACCCCCAGAGCCTCCACACCACTCAGTTTCCTGACACTGTTCACTGCTGCACACTGGTAAAAAGTCCTGCTGGGTAGCACAGGTAATTTACACCAGAATACGACCCACTCTCCCTTCTAATCTATTACACAGCTCTAGCTCTTCAAATCACCTGTCTGAAGCCTTTCTGGAGCACAAATTGTTTTCAAGGTTACGGGGCAATGATTTTAACCAAGGTCAGCACGCCTTGCTTTGCCCAAGACCCATGATGTGTTGAGCTCCTGCCACAAAAGGCAGCTGTGAAGGGACAGCTCAAAACCTCTCTAGATTGCACCTGGCATAGATCTAGGTCCAATTCATTCCCATCTTCCCAGATCACACTCTCTGATATTATTACATATGATTCTCCTCCTATTGCAGGAAGGTGGAAGGTCCTGCTGCAGAATGTACCAAGTACAAGTCCTTGCAGAGCCCTAAAGACCCAGTGACAGAGGAAAGCAGTCCTGCTCTCTCCCCATCATGCTGTGCACACCTCCTCCTAGGTCAATGGGAAGGCATGACATGGACATCAGCAAAGAGGCTATATCTTAGCAAGGTCAGCTTTGGCTTAATGAACCATGACGGTTTAGATGATAGTTCAGACAAAGCAGTGACTTAGAAGTAGGCAGGGTGATGAGAAGCGGTCTGGGAGATGCAGGGCCTTATTAGGGTTTTGCATCTAACCCTTCTTGCCTTCTCCGGCTAATGGCAACAACACAAAACCCTGTAGGGCAATGGGATGGGAATAAACTGGGTGATGACCATTTGCTCAGTGTGTGACTTGTTGGATAAGCCCACACTAACCTGGGAGGAAAAGAGTTGGCTAGCTGGGTCACTCAGACAGCAAAGTGAGTCAATGCAGTCAGCCCAGCCCAGCCGGGAAGTGCAGTGACCAGGCAGTGTGCCAGCTCCAGAGGCTGTTGTGGTAGGTCAGAGCTTACCTATTTGAGGTGCAGGGTACCCGTAGTGCTGCAGTTCGTCCGTGTCCTCTCGCTTTCTGTTATCTGTGGACCTCAGCGATTGGCTTCTGGAATTATAGCGTCCATTGGCTATGGCAAGGTAATGGTTCATGTAAATACACCTTGGTTCACTCTGCAAGATCTTTCACTACAAAGGTTACACGTATAAACAACAGCGACCTGCAACATTCGGTTGACACGACCACCTGCTTTCCAGCCCCAGCACCCCTGGCCACCAGCTGCCCCTGAGGCTTTAGCACCGAGCCAGCCTGCAAGACTCGGACTGGTTGGCAGTTCAACCCCTTGTTTCTCAGTGAGTCTTAGGACCATGCAGAATATGATCCCTTATGTCTGGTCTTTAATCAATTGCAATGATTTTCTAGGGTGTCTGTACTCTTTGCTGTACTCGTGGAGGATTAGCCTTTTCAGATGCGCTGACAACGAATTCCACCATCCCTAGCAGTGTTTCGAGATCTATGGTGATGACTGGCAGTATTTTTTGGTGGAAAACTCTGCCTTGCAACCAGCACCTCCTTAGCAGTGCTCTGTAGAGTAACCAGAAAATGTTGAGTGGAGCAGGCAGGTGAGGGCAGGTGAAAAGGAAAGGGGTAGCTCAAAAGGATGTCTCCTTCACAGACGCTATCCTACCACCAGCAACAAGAAGAGATGAAGGTCTGGTATCAACAAAGTGACTTATGTACCAACAGAGCGATATCTGGGCACCTTTCCAACGCAGGTGAAAGAGCAAAGCTCCTGACCCTAGTGTCCTGACTGAAAATCTCCTACTGAAGACCATGGTGTTGAGATCAGAAGGTAAATAATGCATCCACTGTAAAGTAAAGGCATTTAACTCCTGACTGACAGCTAGTACCCCTGTGTCTTCCAAACCCACACTTCTGCCAGCTTTGTATTTGCATCCCATGTGGATCAGCCCTGAATTTGCTAAAGGGGAAACTAAAATTTCTATTCTCCATAGTATTGGGCATGTTGCAACCCTGACACGTGCCCTCCCTAGTAAACAGAGAAACAACCAAGCAATAGCAACCAAATCCCGCCCACCAGTACTGCCTGCTGTAAATCAGGAGAGCTCAGCCGACTCCACCGGAGTTGTGCAGAACAGCAGAGAGCGGAGCTGAGCCCGAGTAATCTGTGATCTGGCAACCAATTTGTTTCCAAACAGCAAGTACCAGACAGAGGATCTTTTTCCCCAAGGAGGTAAAACAGTCAGACATCTTTTCAAGAAGTACAAACTGCCAAGAGATGAAATGGTGACAAATTTCATCCTGGAACCCTGAGAAAATTAATAAAGGTTAATGAAGCTTCAGTGTGGTGGCAGGAGTCTTTATTGCCATCCAAAAAGGGAAAGCAGAGGAGGGAGAGGAATGATTCAGAGAGTCCCTGCCAGGAGCCAGACTTTATATTCAGCAGCTTGGTTCATGGAAGAGGCCCATCTAGTTTGTGAAATTATATTATTTCCCATTATTGTTGCCCCAAAGCAGGACTTAAGGAACCTAGGAACCAGTCACGCCAACTCCTCCAAACCTTCCCAGCACCCATGGGTTGCAGGCTGCTGGCTGGAGCGAATGGGATGGGGCAGTCACCTGCCTGCCATCATCAAGGGAAAGGCACCGATAGCTGGACGTCAGAACTACAAACATCCTGATATTTGCATACACCTTGTTTTTGTCCGGCTCTTTACTGGAATAGAAAGGGCCCAAATCCTATGTTTTTAATAGCTACAAAGTCATGGGACTTTCCTATGTGAGATTTAATTTAAAAAAAAGAGCCAACCTCTAACTAGCATTCCAATATCCAGTGTCCTGAGTTTGCTTAGGAGACAAGTTAAATTAGTCCCATATTTGGGACACATCACAAGCCCTGCTCCTTTCCCACCACCCATTGCTGGCTATACCCATGCACTTTCATCTGCTCTGATTTAAGTCCTCTTCATGAAAGCATACAAACCACAAAAGTACAAAAAATCTCTATCTGCAGTAAATCCCATGGCCTTGCCAGAGACTTGTTTAGGCTGGGAGGAGAAACAGGGGCTGGACAACAAGGGTTAGATGTGGAGCTTGGATGGCTCTGTCAGCTGCCCAGAGCAAGGAAGGTGACAAGGAAAAATGGGGATTGAATACCCCAGAAGCAGCCAGTGAGCATGGATGGATGGATGGACAGAGAGATAGGAGGCAGGACAGAAGGAAGGAAAGACAGAAGAGCAAAATAAAAGTTTTAAATGCAGCCCTGGCACCCTGGACCTCCTCTTGCCAGTTATTTGGGTGCCATGTTACTGACATCTCCTAATGACCGATCCTAGTCTTGAAGGAGCTGCATGATTTCCTTTGCTCCCTGACAGATATGACAAGGCTGTGCTCATCCTAATTAAAGGCAATCTGGTCTAGTGGCTGAATGTGTGACCCTTCCAGCTTGTCCCAAGCCTCCCTCAGCAAAGACTGCCTCCAGACCCATGCTGGGGTCACTCAGCTGCAGTGGGCAGGCTGCCTCCCCTTTGGAAGAGGTATTGCAGAGAAGCAGGTCTGTCTCAGTTTAAAATGGAGCATGGCTTAGATTTAACCTGGACAGTTGCCTTGAATATAGGCAAAAATCAACCATGGTTCTGAATATAGCAGGAAGAAGCTGGGTCCCTTATGCACAAGGCAAAGTTGGTGCAAGTGATGCTTTGTCATGGGTTTTATGCATCTGAACTTCATGGGATGGAGGCCACAAAATAAAGGCAGTGGGGAAGTGGTCAGATCTCAGCAGCCCACTTCCCACAACAGGGTCAGTGGAGAGGAGTAATGCCAGGATCAAAGGAAGACCCAGACTTGATTTACCTCCCAGGTGTATAAATGCCGTGAGGATGGCACGTTGTTGAAATACTCAGCACCTTGGAGAAGCTAGCATGAGGGCTAGAGGAATAATGCCCTTGGAGGAAACACAGAGACGTTTCAATTGCAAATGAAGGCAAGCACATGAGATTTTGGAATAATATGGCTCAAATGTGGATGGGGAGTCTGATCTTGCAATGCTGGCAGTAGTGGGAAGAGGAAGCAGGTGACCAACACTTCTAATGAGAACATGTAATGTGTCAGACAGCACCTTGCAACACAACCAAGGGGAAAAAAAAATGAATGCGGAGACTTTGCAGTGTTGTGGGCCAAGGTTTTAACGTCCAAGCATGCCTCACCAGAGCTACACACTCTTCCTTTTATACTCATCCCCCAAACAGGAGAGGCAAAGAAAACAGCAGGATCATGAAAATTATTCAGGCAAGCTGTGGTGGTGGGAATGAAAGGATGGACCAGAGCAAAGAGTGGAAAGGGATGATTAAAAAACCCCATTGAAATGGGGTAAATGTATCTCAGTGCAGTAAAACTGAAGAAGGTGTTGGCTATGGAGTTTCTGGGGCATCTAGCAGCTGCTAAAGGAGTAAAACTGAGAAGGGCAGAATCACTAACAACCCCTAAAAACCAAGATCTCAGTAGATGTAGAAGAAGGTCATTTTGGAGGCCACTGGATATATGACAATTGCACCAGCTAAGGAAATGGCCCAAAGCATTTTGGTTTGAACATCTGAGACTTGTGAAAATGTCACTGGGTGAGATGTGTGACTCCCAGATAAAAAATGTCCAAACCACCATTAAAGGGGGGCACTGGGTGAAGCCTCTGCAAGCAGCAGCAAGCACCTATAGGACAAGGTGCTCTTCCAGTTTACAATGAATTCTAGCCTGGCCTGTGGGGAATGAAGATGCTCTCACACAAGCACAGGATATTTCAGCTTGGTGGTTGCAGCAAAAAGGCTCTTTTTAATGAAAATCAGGGGTGGCAGAGAATGAGACTGAGGCTCAGTCTTTTGAATGTCACGTGGAACATGGGTTTCTTCACACCACTAACAGTTACACAGCTTGAAGGGCTAGATCCTGAACCTGCTTGATGCTGGAAATCCAGCATGGATTGATGGGACTGCAACGGTGCACACTTCTGCACTGGAGGGCAGGATGCAGCCACCCCTTTCCCAGCCTAGGGGAGACATATCTGCCCAATCTGCATATTCATAAATGTCGGAGGTGGCTTTGCGTTGCCTCTGCCAGATGGGATGGCAGGATTTCAGCTGGCTCCTCCGCCGATTTTCATTCCCCAGGAATAAATGCAGGCTGCCTACTTCTCTGATTGTTCTTGCATTTCTCCGACACTGCCGAATTCCAGCACCAGGGTCAGGCCCGTGACATCCCTCCTCTGGTTTGGATGTTGTCCTGCCACATTGCCCATCCAGCCTCCCCACCAGGACCCTCAGCACGCCAGGTTGTAAGCAACCACAGCTTTTAGCACCACGCAGCCAAGAGGGGCTACCAGAGCACAGCGGGTGTCCCCTTCCATCCAGAAGGGGTGGACCTGGAAAGCTCCTCTGCAAGCACTTGCCACCACACTTGGCTTGGCTTTTTTTCCTCCCTCTATAAACCAGCAGCTCCTGGCCAAATCCGACAGATGGAGGAAATCTCCCCTGTCTGTGCCGGAGAGGAGGATATCACCAGGTCCTTTGCCTCTAGCAAGGAAAAATCAGAGTTACAACAAACACTGAATGTTGTCCTTCAGATTATGTCTCTTGAGCTGAACAGCTGCCATGAAAAAAGGCTCTGCCTAAGCCAAGCTGCTGTTACCAGACAAACTTTCCTTTCCAGTTTGGGATGAGCCTTCATTGCAATTTTTCACAGCTTTGGATTTTGCTCATGGAGGTAACTTACCTGGCTCACTTGCCATTGGGCTTGGATATGTATCCCTAGGGAAATTTAGCCAGATGAAGATTATCAAGCAAGAGACTCCATTACATGCAACAGCAGAGATGGTGGCTCAAGCGAGTGGAAAAACATAAAGTCCACATACAAGTGGCACCTGTGGAGTCATTCAGCCGTCCCTGTGCGGTGATTTCAAAGAACACCATGGCCTCCAGCCAATGTGTTCAGACTCAGCTCTGGGAACCATGTGCCTACACCTATATTTCGGTGACCGTGCTGCCAGAAGTCACACCTCTTGGAAATGCTGAAAACCACCGTTCCCATTGCTGCATACTGGGACCTGCTGAAGGTCCACCTGGGGAAGGAGCTGCATGACAAGAAAGATTAGATCCCTCTAGCGCATTTGCCATGGCCAGCCAAAATAAAACAACCAATGAAACCCTCACAGGTCTTCTGCAAAAGTTCATCTCAGCAGCTCCAGGGAGCTGAGTGGCAGCACCCAAAGTTGATCCCACTGAGAACCTGCCCCAGATGTGGTATCAGACTAAGACCTCTCCCTGCTGCTGGAGATCCAAATAAACAGCTAAAACGCTCTTGCTAATCACCCATCAGCTTATAAGCCACTTTGGCAGAAGCAGAAGGAGAAGCTAAAGAAAAGAGATGCATTTACCCTTGTTTTGAAGGTGGTAGTGATTTCTGTGTTATTCTAACCCAACCTGCTTGGTCAGTAACTGATTTTACTTTTCAGTGGTGGTATTAGTTTCCTTGGACAAGTTTCAATTTACCCCCACAGCAAAGAGGAAGACACCAGAGTGCTCATCCCTGTTTTGTTTTGCTGTTTTATAAGGATTATAGATGGCCCTTTGGTTAAGGAAAAGAGTATTTTTTCCTCTGTATTTATTTTCTACTAGAAAATTAAGGTGTCAGCTACTCCACAATACCTGGAGAACTAGTCAGGTGTTATTACAAACTGCTGAAATACTGTATAATTCAGGATAAAGATGTTCTTCTGTCCAGTTCTTCTTTTCTTCTTCTTTTTTTTAATTTAAAAAAATAAATTAGAATCTATTTAACTGCAATGTATAATGAACACTTAGGAAAATAACAGTTCAAGTGGAAGAATGAACGTCCTACTCATCCCTAACAAATCTATGAGCAAAAGTCAATATGAGGATAACAGTGACACATTTAAAACAGGATTTCTATTCTATTTTTAAGTCCTCTCAGGTTTTGGCACAGATCACAGTAAAGAGAAGGAAAGGATATGTGCAAAAAAATTAAAAGCCCTTCCTGGGTCAGAAGTGCACCTCTCTTGGGCATGGTTGCAAAGGCAACAAGGGACAGATTCACTGAGGAGCAAGTTCAGAGCCAAATGCACAGCTTTGGTAGATACGAAGAGATACAGGTTTATCTTGAGGTAGGACACAGACCTCAAGATGTGCATGGGCAAGTCTTGAAAGATTAATTGTTCACATCTTCCCTCAAATACTTTCCAGCTTGCCAGTGTGAAAGCATCACAACGGGGCTCAGCAGTTTCTCTGCAAAGAGGCCCTTGGGAAAATTAATCAGAATTAACTTATTTATTTCAAATGGATAAATCAATTTGTGCTGCCCCACTCTGTGGGCATGCTCTCTTTCCAAACTAGGGCCTTCCATTTAGCTCAAGATCCTTTCTTCCCAAATAGGCTCAGCTGAACTAACCGCACTGCAATTTGGAGCAGGAATTGACTGGGTATGTAATGGAACAAGGACAGGAAGACAGGGGAAATCACTTATTGAATCATAGCCCCCCGGGGTACAATCAGGTTTTTCTGCAGTTAGGATCAGCTTTGCTGAGTGTTGTGTTCTGGAAAAGACGAGTGAGTAAATAGTGAGTAAATAGCGATTCACCTTTCACTGCTGTGCTCTGCACAATGAGCGGAGCTGGAAACCCAACCCTATTTCCAGGCTCCATGGTTGCCCACCATCTCACTTCACCCCTCCTTGCCACAGCAGCCTCAGGAGATCTATCATGAAGAAGAGAAAATTTTGCCCCTGGGGCAGATCAGGGGAAGATGTTATGCCCCTTGCTCAGTGATGGTGAGGCTGGACCTGGAAAACAGTGTCCCCCGTCCCCTCCCCAGTTCAAGAGGGATGTGAAGGGATCATTCAATCTTTTGAAGATTCAGGCGCACTCAAATCCCACAGCTGGGTCTCCTTTCAGGTCCAGCTTCCAGGTCCTTGTACTCTTACCCTCACTGCCCCAAGCCACAACTGCGTTACAACTACAAAGTCACCAGCCAGTGTGGGGGACATAGATTAAATATCCCTACTATGGGCGAACCTCAGAGGGAAATTAGCAACTGTGAGTCAAGGAGATGAAATTCAATATACTAGAAGGTTTCATTAAAAAAAAAAAAAAAAAGAAATATAAAACCTAATTGCAACATGTTTTAAATTTATGGAAGTGGTAAAAAATTAATGAAATCATTTTAGCCCTTATTAGAGAAGTGTATTTATGTCCCTCTATTTGAACTTCCCCTTTATCAGGAGATACTTCCCTGCCTTTGAAGACAGTTGAACTTTCCCTAGTTATTTGACTAGTCAGAGGAGTTATTCAAACATTCTCTACTATGAATTTGAAATAAAAAGAAGGGAATAATTATAATCAGCCATTTGCTTGCATTTGCTGGGCTGAGCTTCTTCTGCCATTGTTTTTTCCTCTTCATCCCCCTCTCAGCTCAGCTAATGCAAAAGAAGAACAGGGGATGAAAGTGCTGGAGGTTCACCAGCTCAACCCATCGATATCTGACTGCTGACTGCTGTTGACAATCTGTCCCCTGCTCTCTGGAGAAGAGGACCTGGAAAGAGGCTGCATTACAGAAGGAGAGTGGAGCATCTGCCACAGACTTTGCCTTGCTCAAGCCCTGTGTTTTGTCTGTCTAATGGCCCCATCTTTCTCCACATTTTAGCACTGTAGGCTTCATTTTGTAAAAAAAAGGGACAGCAATGCTGCCTTTGACTGGGAAGGTGAACTAAGCCAAAAAGAAGCAAGATTTAGATTGGATATCAGGAAAAATTTCTTTACTGAAGGAGGGGTTAAACATTGGAACAGGCTGCCCAGACAGGTGGTGGAGTCATCATCCCTGGAGGCATTCAAAAAACGTGTAGACGAGGCACTCCAGGGCCTGGTTTAGGAGGCATGGTGGTGTTGGGTTGACGGTTGGACTTGATGATCTTAGAGGTCTTTTCCAACCTTAATGATTCTATGATTCTATGGTTCTAACATTAACATCTGTCTTAGCTGCATGCTTTATTTATTTGGGAGAGAGGCTCCAACTTCCAAAGAAATGCCTTTAAGGGTGTATATTTTGCCATCGGTGGCAGATTTATCACCAGCATATGAATACCTGATGTAAGCCTGCTTATAGATTCCTATAAATTAACCCCTATTCTTTGGGGTAAAGGTCTGGATCTGCAGGTGTATGTGTTGGAAGACGTGTGTCAGCATGTGCGTGTGTGCATGCATGACTGCGAAACAGGCAGGGAAGGGCAGGGCCATGCACAGCCAAAGTCGCATGCTCCCCTGGACTTGCTGCTCCAACACGGCCCTTCGGCAGTTTCACCGTGCCTCTAGAGCATCCTTCATTATTTACGGCGATGAGGCCAAGCTCCTCCTGTTAAGAGTGACCCGCTCGCGCGCGTGCAAGGGAACATGCCTCCACTTACTATTGCATGCCTTCCTATTGCACAGCCGTCCTTCCTCCAGGACTCCCTCGCAGACAAGACCTTCGTTGGGAAGGGGCTTGCAGGTGCGCATGCGGGTCTGCAGGCCTCCCCCGCAGTCCTTGGTGCAGTCGCCCCAAGTCGACCACGGGTTCCAACCACCTGGGCAAAATCCAGAAAAGCCCCGTCAGCTTCGGTGAGAGCCCAGCACCCAGGAAGCCGAGGCAACACTGGCCTGGCAGACCCTACAATATACCCACTGCCAAGCCCCAAAACTGGGATGTCTTTGAATGTGGTAGGACTAGACACCACAGGGTAGCCCAGAAAGTCAAGATATAGGAGGGGAAGGGAGAAGCGTTGCCTTTTCATTGACTTCTCTGCAACTATTCCCTATCTCTAAACATGGACTTTGTTTTCCTGGAAACCCTGCCCCATTTCTAACTAGTCCAACTCTTCCTGTGCTTGCTGGGGCAAAGAGGTCCCCTCCTCTGAGAAGACCCTCTGCCCATTTTGTGGCCTGTTGGCTCCTAACCCCAGAAGGCACTTTCAAAAAACACTTCAAGATACATACCCAGCATTGCTGAGGTTGTCTCTCCTCCCTCTTCCCCCACACAAACACATGTGTTTATGTGCAGATAGCACAAAGGAGCTGGGAAGAGATAGGGGTTCTACCACCCGTTTCCCCCCCCCAAAGGACACTCCTTTTCCCTGCACTGCAGATACCACCAGCCACAGAGAGACACCACTCTCAAGGACAGCTTTGGTGGGGGAACTGTATTGCCCTCCGACACCCTTGCAACACCCACAGGGAGCAATCTGTGAGCACCATAAGATGAAGGTGCTTTTTTGGCTTCCCTTCCCAGCCATGCTCAGCACTAGTGTCAGCAACGTGCAGCTTTCCCCCTTATACCATCAGCTACATCCCTACAAGCTGATGGACCCAGCAAAGCCCTTGCTGGAGGGATGATCCTGCCACTTGCAGAAGGGCAATGCTGAGCCTCTGCAGCCTTCTCCACCCTGTGTCTTTCCAGCTTGTTGCCGAGAACTGGCCCTGGTGGAATGTCCATAAATGTTGATGGCAGGATGGACTGTGAAGACCATCTGAATCTGGCTTGCCCCCCACAGTCCAAAGCCTTACAGCAGGGTGCCAGCGGGGAGCCCAGCAAGGCTGGGTTTTGTGTTATAAAAAGGCAGCAGGGGATCATCCAGGCCCTTCAAGTGATGGATAAGCTGTCATATCCCTCAGTGGTCCGTTCACTCCTCATTGGCCATATGCAGCAAGCTAAAATCTGCTCTGTAATAGGCCTCTGCTTCTAACAGCTGGTGACTGCTTCCGCTCCATCGTTTGCCCACCTCATGGGGAGGGGCAGAGGTGGCCCTTCATCCCAGATGTGGCCACTCTCAGATGGCTGCTTTTCCTGCTGTGCATTCTCTCATTACCCATAGCTATCCTTGGACATGCTTCAGGTCCAAGAAATTCAGCTATGTGCCATGCTCAGGCACAGATAAAGATAATGAGCTAAAGATGTAGTTTTTTGAAGAGAGGAAAAAATCGGAGAAAGAAAAATGCTGCTTTTTAAAATAACAATGAAATAAAGCCCCTTTTCTTTTTCTCACCAACAGTCAGAGATTTCAGAGATGCAAATGATCCATTTCAGCTGACCCAGCCTCCCTGTATTGCTGTTTATGAGGCAATGGAGATCACAGCTGTCCTCCGAGCTGCGAGCTCCGCTGCTCCCTACACACTCCAGGCAGGACACCAGCCCTGTCTGGAAAAACGAGGGTCCTCAACAGCCCAGCTAGGCGGCAGATCAGAACATAGGGACGTTACCAGCATCCCTCTCACAGGGATAGGCAGATATTCATCCACCTCCACAGCATAAAGCTGTGAGTTCATACTCTACTACCACCAGCCTAGCTGTGCTCTAACTTTTGCTCCCAAGACAGAGTGAAAATAAACACATGCTCAGCAACTTTCACACTGCTGAATGCAGTGGAAGGTGCTTAGATACTTAATAATGAGAATAACATGGGAAAAAAGAGCAGGATGGAAATGCAGGCTAGTGAACCTGCCAGCAAGCTGCTTAGAGATCCTGGCAGCAGTGTGGAGGATGGAGTTGTTATTGGCACACAATAAATATTTGACCTTGAAGAAGACTGTCTTTCCCTTGAAAGTGACTTTCTCTGCTGGTTCCTTTTCTAAAGAGCACGGGGAAACAGGTTTGTCTCTCCCGTTGCCTGATGGGAGACAGATTGTGTTTCAGTTGCAAGAGAGGCCATTGGCATAATGGCAGGTATCCTGATGCCTTGCTTGACCTGATTGATAGGATATCTGTAACCACACACATTTTAGGAGCTAATCAACTCTTTGCTTGCTCTTTTAAGCATGTCTGTCTTTACTCTCACTCCCTTGCAGATTAGGAGTGGGGCTGGGGAAGGGAGAAAGCAGCTCCACACAAGCCTTGGCTAGGCTTGCGATTTATTTGTTTGGGATGCTTTTTGAGTCAAAATTCATAATTGCTCCAGTGTCTTAGAAGGTTATTTTACATTGTGTTTGTAAGCAAAACGCAGACTGGTTACCCAGACTGATTGCTGGTCATGATGTCCCCAGTTTGATGATGGGTTATTCAACCAGGTCTGCATTTCAGGATATAACCTATTATGATGACATTAAGCCCCTAAAAATATATAGAAATAGATGCTGCCTGGTCTCACTACAGGAAAGAGTGGGGGATAGTGTAGGTTCCAGTCTTTGACGACTTCTTACTCTGCTTATCCTCAGCAACAGGAGAACCAGTCAAAATAAGATAAAAACCATCATGATCTCAAACCCTTAACTGGAATGAGATCTCTTTATGAGGTTGAGCACAGATAACTTCCTTCCTCTCCTTATTCCTCAGTTTCCATCCCATTTGTGAGTACTAAAGAGAAGCTAGAGAACTACCAGAGCACTTATTAAATCAACACAGGCATTTATAGCCAAGACAAAGGTATTCCCCACTTTATGGAGTAGTCCTTTTTTATCATCAGGCTGTCCTATGGTCCTGACAAATGAAATACTGCATGTTATTTATCCTGTTTATTGGCTGTCAGATAAACCTTTTGAAATCTCCCTTCTTCTCTGGGTCTAGTCATTCACTGTTTCAAGTGATTTGTCTTTTTTAGTTGTGCTGTAAACAAGCAGTTAAGGGCCTGTTATATGAAGTTATACCCATCCCATCTCTGAGGAGGAAAAAAATGCTGTGCCGTGAGTAAAACACTTGGCTCTCCTGCCCACTACTTGAAAGCATCTGGCTGGTGGAAAGGGGTGGCTGGGTAACAACAACTGAAGGAGCTACCATAGCTGTGGGGCAGCTGAGCTGTGGCAACACACAGAGGTTTTAGTCCAGTGTAGATGCTGAAGAAGAGACACGAGTGGGATTTTGTCACTGCAGTGGCTGCACACATGCCCCATCACTCAGTTCGTCAGGAGTGACTTGTTGAGCTGCAACAACCCTCACGGACTCCCCATCTTCTAGGAAACGTTCGTTCCCACCTGTCTGCCACACAATTCCCTGCTCTGCCCCTTCTTACATTTCAAGCATGGGGTTGGAGGAGACCTTTCAGATGCTGGAAAGCAAGTAACCCATGCAAAATACAATGCAGAATCCCACTGAAGTTAATAGGACCCTTTGCAGACAGTCCCTTTTGCCCCTGGAGTCCCGTTTCATCAGCTCTCAACAAACTGTTGCACCCCGCTCATCGATGCGGGTTGAGTTGCCATCTGTCCTTAATCCAGAAATAATGAGTCTGCTGCAACTGCTTTATGAAGGATTTTGCTTTTCAAAGGCACTGACTCCTGTGAAGGTTACATACCCAACTGGTTCCCACTTAGCAAAGTTTTGCTTGGCTACAGCCTTGCAGAACTGCAGACTTTTCTCACTTTGCTCTTTACTCCCTTTAATGGGAGTATCTGTGGCTCATGCCTCCAGCTCTAGAGGTTCCCATCACAACCAGCAGTTATCACCTCAATCACATAGCAAGGTTTAGCTTGTATTTTTTATTTTTTGAGAACGGTCCTGGCTCCTAGCATGAGTTTTGCAAAGGCATCTGTTGCACGTGAGGCTGCTGCTCAAGGGACTGTTTTGCGTGCCATGGGGACTGTCATTCAACGGAGGCCTTTAATCCAGTTTCTAAAGGGTTTTTTGATCCTCCTCAGTCGGTTCTTATCATGATCACGTACTAAAACAAATTACTTTTCATGCTAGGCTGACCCAATACATTCTAATTCTCCACAGTTAAATGAAGAAAATTTCAAGATGGTCAGAATCAACTGGCAAGCTCATATTTGGCATTTCTTGTTCTGAATCTTAAGCAGAGATGCCAAAAGAATAGGTCTTTCCTACTACAAATTAACTGAGAGTGCTCCACTTAGACACCTCGTCCAAACACCCTTGGTCTTTGGGAAGATTTGCATCCCAATCTGGAGTTTATCTTTGCAGCTGACAGCTGCAAAGTGTCTCAGATGCCAGTCAGTCAATCATGCCTTTTAATTTAACAGCAATGCCTTAAATTAGATGACAGAGACAACAGCAAAAACTAAGGAATCAACACAAAACAATCAATAGAGCACAGCAAAAGGGTCTTTGCTGACACACTACATCCATCTCCGATTTTGGTTTTTTTGGTTTTAACCTCCCACTGACCCCAGCTACAGACACTTCTTGTCGGCAGCTCTCTCGAACTTGGCAGGCCAGGACATCTTGTGTCTGAAAAACATGCAAGACTACATAAAGCCACCACAGTTCTGTGTGCTACCCCTGGAAATATTTGTAGTGGACCTTATATCACATTATCTGAGGGCCTGAGAATCATCAGCAGTTCGCAAATGAGTAAAAAAAATGTTATTTGTTATGGAAATAGGGGGAAGGATGCTGAAAGAAGACTAAGAATGAGATTGTCTTATACCACCTGAAAGTTAAATTTGTTATACAATGGGGAAAGCAAGAGAGCTGCTCCACAGGGTTTTATCACTCTCCTTTCTTACTGTGTTGGGAAAGAGCAAGTCCAGAAGGGACTATTTTGAAGACAACCTTCTATTACATAAAACAGTGATCTTTCCCTGGAGACCCATGTGTTCAGTTTGCTACTTCTGTGGAAGAAAGGAAAAAATCTTTCAGGAAGATGTCCCCTCCTTATGCCCCATGCGATGAAAGTCTATGGCAGCACAAGTGAGTTGCTCCAGCGGTTCATTCTCTGCCCTTTCAAAAATCAATCCCATGTAACACTTCGCTGTTTTGCAGATTGTGCACAGTACTATCAAAACTAACACCCCAAGTTCCCTGAAAAGCAAAATAATTTATTCCAGCTCTACAACCTTCTTGTTTCAGATGCCAAAGCTTCTGATGGATGATGTATGAACATGACACCCCCATTATTGATCTAGTGAGAAACAAAATGAAAAGGCTGGAAGTAAGTACCTTCTTCTGCCTACTGTCCATATTGTGTGTCATGAGCTCTGTTAGGTTATCTGGCTAATGACAAATTTAATTAAACACAAAGACCCAGAGATGATCAAAGGAACATGACAGGTAGAGGCATCTTGGTAACCTACTGAGTGAAAATCGGCCATGCACAAGGAGTACCCTCTAAGGAGATGTATCAGTCCCTGGTGTGAAACCCACTATTGTGAGTCATCATGGAAGACACTCTTGGGAACGCCATGCAAACTGAGAGAGTCCCTTGCCTAAAGGGTTATAGAACTTATTGTCCTATAGAGAAAAAAGAATTTGGGGATGCGAGTTTGGGGATTGCACAAAACTTTTTATGGGGTTCGCAGGGGTGGGGGGAAGGAAAGGCTGATCCATGTACAAACCACTAGCAAACTTCAAGCTAGACTAGCCAGCAAGTAGGATAAGGGAGACCCAAGACAGGGGCATCGATCTGTGCAGCCAGGATCATCCTTTCTGTGCTGTGTGTGTTTACCTCTGACAAACTCTATAGTAACAACAGCCATAACCATATATTAGGACTCTTCTCTATGGAAAGGAGATGGGTGCGGGTAGGAAAATGATGAAGATGGAATAAAAGTTCATGAGCGACCAGGGCAAGGTAACCAGGGAATGGCTATTCATTGTCTTTTCCTATACTGGAATTGAGGGGTGTCAAATCAAACTAGCAGAAGGTAGGTGCAAAACCAATGAAGGACATAATTCACAGACCCAGAGCACTGTCATACTGTGCAATGCTTGTCACAGCATGAAAAGGTACCAAAGATTCTATGAATATAAAAAGTAGCTAGGGAAATGCATGAAAGAGAAACCCACCAAATGCTATTAGATACAAAACCAGCAGCTCTTGCTCAGAAGGTCTCTGGGCTGCAAGTTACCGAAGGCTGGAAGGATGCTGTATGCTTGACTTGTTCTGCTATTTTCCCTTGGTAGCCACTGCTAATAAAAGGATATGGGGCTGAAAGACCCCTGATCTGGCCAACAAGATGGTTTCTGGTGCTTTCCCAGTTGCTTGGCCTCTTCCTACCTTAACTTTATTACTATGACTGTCTTTCACGAGGATGTGCTCAGAGCACAGCTCAAGGTCAAGCTGGTGTTCCCCACCACCATTCAAAAAGCTGCTCAGATCACTCACTTCTGGGTACCCAGGTAAGTGATGTGATTTTTCAAAGCTGCTGAGTGGCCAAAGCTGTCATTGATTTCCTTAACAGTCACAAGTCTCTGCAAATGAATGCAATGAGGCCCAATTTGGACAACCATTTAGGACCAGCTTCAACCTCCCCCTGTTCTGCAAATCACTTAAGGAGGATTGAAATGAGGCCACAGTGCTCAGCTT
Source organism: Fregata magnificens (assembly GCA_013389945.1). NCBI lineage: Eukaryota > Metazoa > Chordata > Aves > Suliformes > Fregatidae > Fregata > Fregata magnificens. The sequence goes on from WAAD01023252.1 coordinate 191,668, forward strand.
TCAAGGAAACCCAGCATAAATCTGTGCTTATTAGATGAATTCCTGCAAATGAAACACTAGGGATAAAGAGAGATTATTTATGTGGAAAGAGTGGGGGAGGTGGGCAGGGAAATGAGAAAGGGAATGTTTAGTCTGGAGCAGGAGATCAAATAAGACCGTGAAAAAGTCTTCCCCTAAGAAAGCCGTAGAGGCCTAATCACTTAACATATTTCAAAGCAGAGCAGGCAAAATATCAGAGAACAGACTTGTGAAGAAAAATCCAGCATGCACCACCAGGGAGGAATTAAATGCTTTCCCGCCCTGAACCTCTCTGATACTGTATAAATCACATCAGAGCTGAGTTCACACACTATTTGCTTCTTCAAGTTATTGCAGACCTTGGTGCAAAGCACAGAGGGGACATATTAGCACAGACACATGCGTGCCTCTGTACGGTGATAAATATACGAACACGTTAAAATCTAACTGTGTAGCCCAAGTTGATTGAAACCTTTCCTGATATGAGTGTCACTATCTATGTTCATAAAAGCTTGTTCGAAAAGGAAATCAAAGAAGAGCATTTGTGAAATTTCCTTTCATGTTCCATCTGCCCTGGCTCAAAGGGCCTCAGTTTCAACAAAGGAGTTTTCACCTTTGGAAAGGTATAAAGCGCTTGCAGAACACTGCATAAGCCCATAAATGCAGTGACATGTTGTAACACCCAGAGCTTTGCAAGCCCTGTGCAATTTCAGCTTGTTTCCTGAACAGCATTTCCAGCTGAAGGATTTCTATGGTCCCCAAGACTGCAGTTTCTCAATCCTCCATGAGCTAAGACATATTTCTCTTCGAAAGAGCCCTGCAAGGCAGGGCTGTGCTATTATTGCCTCTGCAAGATGAACTGGGGAGGGGCTGAGAAGCTAAAAGACTTGCCCGCAGTATCACAGGGCACCTGCTGTACAGCACAAACAGAAGTTAAATTTTCTTAAGGTAAGCATCTTACAGGAGGACATAGAGTAAATCACCCAGGAGGACAACCCAGGAGTCAGGGGTACCCCGCTCAGAGCAGTTTTGCCAAGGAGATGCCGCTCAGCAGACACTATTTGTGGCTCACAGCACTCCTGCCTCCACTAACTGCTCCCAAGACAGAGCCAGAAATGTGAACTCCATCGCAATGCTGAGGCAGCCGCCCTGGCAGTTATTAAACCAAATATTTAATGACGTTTTGATATGCACAGCCAAACCCTCTTCACACACAGATGTCAGTAACAAGGATTTTGCCTGGAAGGGGAACGGAGGCGGTTGAAAACCACATGAAAGCACTTGGTGTGTGTGCACCTCTGAGGAAGGCTGGCGAACAAGCAAGTTGTCAGCAGGCATTTTTTCCTTCGATGTCTTCTCCCTTGCAGAGCTGTCGGTTACACTCATCCTGCAGTGGGAAGATACTAATCCTGGCTGCCTTGCTGGGCAGAGGCTGCCTTTACCAGCTCATCCTTTGACATATCGATAGTGTTTTTCATTGCAGAGAGGATTTAGGCTTGTCTTTGTGTGTAGTTTCTGCCTCTGTCTCTTATTAAGTCACTTTGTTAAGAGGGGGACAGACAGAATGGTCGGGTCACGTACCACTTGGGCAAGGTGAGTGAAAAAATCTGGGGGAGTTAAATGCTCATGTGTGTCTAAAGGGTTAGGATGTAGAGCAGGGAGGAGCTTATCTTCAAGCCAAAGTTGAGGGTCAATAAGGACTGCAAGCCCAGGGAGCTCAGGAGGTCACTTTGCTGAGAAAAGACACCCAGCAGTGTCCAAAGACAGTTGAAACAGCCCTTGGGAGAGATGTTGTTTGAACTGGATTGCTTGGGACCAGAAATTGCATTGTACCGGTGAGCATCTGAGATCCTTTATTGGGTTGACCACTCCCATTGGGATCAGGAATGACATTATGGATTAATGCCCGGGGCCAGTCTGAGTGTGGTAGGATCCAGTCCCAGCCTTGACAACAATGGGAGGAAATACTGTAGAGCTATGTCTGCACTTGAGGAGTCCAGAGTAAGCGATGGGGCTACTGCACCAGGACAGGTCATGAAGATGAGGAATGAACCTGTCTGCATTTTACCCTCCTCTGCCAGACCCTATGCTCCCAAGGGAGCAAAACAGAACTACAAAATAGGCAGTGAGATGCAGCATCTTCCTCTTTTTCAGGGATTTCGGGTCTTTGATTGGACCATGGTGGAAAGGGGAGGAAGCTTTCCACTCCAAACCCCACTGTGTTGGGAAGGGATTTCCCTACTGGCCGTGCTGCTCCCAAAGGTGTTAAAAAAAGGGAAATCTTTAAAGGCATTCATTACCTGCAGGATGGAAAAGATCAGATTAAGCTGAAAGCCTGAAATCTTTACTGGATGCTGCCTTGGCCTGGACAGAGTTTGCCCTGAGTTTGTACATGATTGGTAAATATTAGCAGTAATAAAGGATGTGCACACAATTCAGAGGCACTGTGTAGCATACTGGGCCAAATCTTTCCCTGTATGCAATCGTGAACTGCAGAGAAATGCAAGCTTTCACCTCCACACAGGTCTCTGAAGGCCATCTGAGGTGTGCTATGAGCCTCTGAAACACCTCATATCCCATTGCTAGTCATTTTCCACAAAACGTATCTCTCTGTTCTCTGGGATGACAATTACAGTGGGCCATCTGGTAGGAGATCAGGTCCTTGGCATCACAAATCTTAAAGTTAGCCATGAAGTCTTTCATTCATTGGTCTTTGCAGGGTCTCTGATTTATGTGATGCTGAACAGTCAGTATTACCATTCTGCTTGCTCTCAGTCCGTGCTCTTCTGTCCATCAGTTGAGCACTATTGGTTGCTCCAATTAATTAGAGCATTTTGAAAATGGAGGAACTTCTTAAATCTGCCAGTGTTTAAGACGGGAAACAGAAATCTGAGGTATGAGCAGATCCACCTTGGGAATCCTGGCTGCGGATGAGTGAAAGGGATTTACTATATAGCAAACACCTGCAGTCAGTGACAATGGTTTCACCAGTGTGGGCAACTGGGACCACCATGTACAGTCCAAGGAGAAGGCAGAGATATGTTCAAAGCATTGGAGGCACCCAAATGAAAAGCTGCCACTAGATTGCTTCATGATAGTTTAAGGAGCCAGCAGCAGCAGTTCTGCATCTGGGATAATGACCACGGGGTATCCAGCATGCCTTAGCATCAAGGGCAAGAAATCAATACCATCAGCCTTGATCACCATTATAATTAAGAGGTTAATATTGATCTTTTGACACTGATGTGTGGTAGGTGCGTTGAGTCATTAGCATCGTTGCTGGCAATCTGAAGGTGGGGCACTATAAAAGAGACTGCAGGCACAGCAATTCACTCACAGATCCCTTAGAGACCCTGGATTATAATGACTAAAGCAATTCTCAGCCTGATTCATAAACAACTGTTCCCAAAGTCATCATCTTTTCTATCAAAAGTGAGAGGGGATTACTCACACATGCCTGTTATGTCCCTTCAAAGTCCCAGGGTAACACAAGGAAATGCAACTCCATCCAGTCCTGCAGGCAGCAGACTTGTGGTCTTAATATTGTGGGTTTTTATCCTGAAAACTAAATAGGAGTTGAGCTCCTGTTCTTCATAATGGATCGATGCAGAATGGCCTGTGTGGCCATGTTACCTTGCTACAGGTGAGGTCTCCCTCTGATGACTGCTAAAAGAAAACCTTTTCCCCAAGGAACATCTGAAGCATCTTCATGAGCATTTTCTAACCCTGAGACTGCTGAGTCAGACCCTGATACCCATAAACTTCAGCCAACAGAGATCAAGGTCTGTCCTGCTTAAAACCGTTCTTTCCTACAGACAAATCTGACATGAAATGCCCTTGGCCTGAGGTCCTGCTTAAGAAAAGAAAGGCACAGTATTGAGAGATTATATCAGCAGAGTTGATGAGGAGATGCCACGAAGGTTCAGCATTTACCCAGGCATTTGTAAATGATTTTTTCTGTTATTCATATTTGTCATTTATATTCTAGCAGTGTTAAGAGGCCTTGAGTAAGATGAGAGCCGTCCTGGGATTGGCACTCTACAGGCAAAACAGTCACAGACAGTCCTTGATCCTAAGAGCTTGCATTAGGCAGCGCCTAAATACTGCTGTGATTGGTACTACAGAGTGAGAGGTGAATGTGCACAGAGAGGGAAGAGGGAAAGAGTGGGTATATTAACAGATACACAGAGATTCAGACTACTTTACAAATTATTGACCATACTTAAACGTTAATCATCATGTGCATTAGCTATTTTTTCTATGAGAAAGTGCAGACAAACATTCCTGAGCTATAAGATTGTCTGCACAAATGGGTGCATTCTGAATAGACCAAGGATGTTATTTTCCTCCCAGCACATTCTCCAAAATTGAGTGGAAATTAATCCATATGAGGATAGAGGATGGAGACTGATGGCGGAAGATTTCTCTGCATCCTTTTTTCCTTTTGTCACCGTTGGTGCTCAGGGGAGTCAGGAGTGCTTGGGTTATCATTGATTGCCAGGACTATTCAGGATGGAGAGCCAATACACCAGGCAATTCATTTTCCTCTAACACTCCATGAAACTAGAAACATGGCTAAACACCGTCTGGATAACCACATGAGTACAACCGCAGGAGTTCAGCCCTGCTCTCCGTTCCTCTCTCCATGGCTCGTATCTGAAGCCATCAGATACACATGGCACATGGCACCTGTTCCACATGGCACAAAAGGACCACGGTGGTCAACTCCAAGTGAGAGCTGCAGTCCCCGCAGCCCCCAGACCGATACCTGTTTGACTCTGGCCTCTTTTAACGTGGTTTAGCCCCATCATTTCTCTCTCTGCAGCTGTCCACACCGCCTTTCTGATAAGTACAATCCAACACCTCCCCTAGAAATACTGACTGCTTGTCCGGCAATTCTCACTTCGCACAAAGCAAACAACAGCTAATAATTACATCTATTAATTACAAGTGACTGCTGTCTGAGGAGCTGTGTTGTATTTTATTTTTCTCTGTGGTCATCTGGGATGGTCCATAATGGCCAAAAGCAGAAAGCTGGGTGAAGGACAGATCTGCACTGCATGGCTTCAGAGGGTTCCTAAATGGCTCAGGTTGGATATATCCTTTTTGAGCACATCAGTATGAGCCAAGAGCAACATCTACTGGCCAAGCTGTTTAGTAAGACCAAGTATAGATCTGGCACAACCCATGGATTTTACAGACCACAACACATCTGTGAGATATTTTTAGTTACTACCCAAACACAAGGGTTAGCACCAGCACTTCCCGGCTGTGGAAGCTGTCATCAAAGCAAATATCTCAGCCCTGCACACCTGGACCTAGCTCATATCCATGCTTAATCTGAAATTTGCTGTTCAAGCCCACTGTGTCCTAGGTAGTGCATCCTGGTAGACAGTAAGTACCTGTGTATCTCCATGTCTTCACAGCATAGTCTTTCTTGCACTTCCCATAAAGTGTTCCTGGGCTGAAGCAGTCTGAAGGTGAGTTGCAGTCCATCTATTGCCACCAAAGCTGCAAGAAACTTGTAGTGGGAGGTATTCAAGTGGTCTAACTTTAGACATCAAAAATAAAGTGTTCAAATTTGGAGGCTAAGCCTGTTGGTGTGTCTGCTGGCATGGGGGCCGAGAGCTAACAGCAAGCGTGTGTGTATTTCAAGGTGGGGGCTCAGCATAATGATGCTAGGCTTGCTAGAAGTCTGGTGGATGATCTCAGAAGAGTCATCTTCCCTCTGTTCCTGTTCCCTAAGCTAGTGAGGGTCTCTGATCAAGATGGGCAATATGATGACATAGGAGGGTGCTGAAACTGGGGAGGAAAGGCAAATTTTGCTCTTTTTGACCATGATCTATAGACACAGCTGGAAGCAGTCCTGTGTATATTTACTGAGCCTGGTGCGGTGCAACCCAATCCCCATCAGACCCCTCAGATCCAAGCTTCAGCCGGAAAGGGGCCAGACTCTTTTCAGTGGTGCCCAACGACAGGACGAGGGGCAATGGGCACAAACTGGAACACAGGAAGTTCCACCTGAATATGAGGAAAAACTTCTTTACTGTAAGGGTGACAGAGCACTGGAACAGGCTGTCCACAGAGGTTGTGGAGTCCCCTTGTCTGGAAATATTCAAAACCTGCCTGGACACAGTCCTGTGCACCCTGCTCTAGGTGTGCCTGCTCAAGAAGGGGGATTGGACAAGACGATCTCGAGAGATCCCTTCCAACCCCAACCATTCTGTGATTCTGTGATAACCAAACCTTGCACAGGCATGGTACCTGTCAACATAAGCAGGTAAGACAGAGAGGCAGGTTCATCTTTTGCTTCATTATGGTCCATAGATGATGGCACAGCTGAGTCCTTGTTAGGCCCTTTTAGGCTCCTAGCACCTAACGGGGAGGACAGGAAGGTTCTCATGGGGAACGATGACCCAGCTCCTCCAAACTGCCTCCAGGACCAGCACAGAGCAATGGTGGTGAGTACCCAAGGCCAATGAGAGTGGAACAGGACCAGGAAGATCAGGATGCTCATTAAGACTCATCTCACCTCTTCCTGACAAAGCCTTATCCAGTGCTTTGTGGGTGCTACGGTGACTTCTACCTGGTTTCACACTCAAGTTTATAGACATGGCTTCAGTGTAACCCTCTTGGGAAAACAAGGAAAGGCCACAGACAGTTTGAGTCTTCCTTCTCTCTCTGCCAGACTGTAATCTCCTGGTTAACAGCAAATAGCACGTGGAAGGCTATTTGGAAAGATGGAGTCCCCCTTATGTCTAACAAAAAGCATTACTCTTGGCTACAGAAGCACTGGGGTCTGGTTTCAGTCCCATACTTCCCAGCTGGCCCCTGTTTCTAGGTAGTATGTTGAATCAAAATGCTACATCTAAGCAGATGGGATGGCTGAGATTTTCTGATCCCTGGCTGAGCAGGCACACGAGGATGCACGCAGGTAATGTGTGAGTGGAGGCCAAATAAAGAACAGAACAAAAACCCAAGACAGGAGGGGCACTAACCTAAAGGGAAAGGTTGAGCTCTTGTGTCTCCTTGAATAATGTAAGGACCAAAATATTCTGTTACCAGCCTAGGGAGCAGGCAATTAAAACACTACTTGAAGCAAATGTCTCCTGACTCTGGCTTAGAATTTCAATTAGTCTGCAAAGTCTTACTGCACTTAAGTGCAGGTTAGTGACATTTCAGGAAAGAGAGATTGATTGGGAGCTGGGTTACAGCTCAGCCAGCGGGGATCATGTCTAGGGGCCTGTCCTTAAAAACAATGTGTGATCTCTGCATGGCATTTTCCTTGTTTAGCTCTTTTATGTTTCCTATGAGAATGAATAATCCCAGTAGCCAGAGCTGTGTCCCCTCCTTTCAAACACTGCCTTATTTTCTTTCTCATTTTCCTCTAATCTTTTCTTCCTATTGCCTTTTTCAACGTTCTTTAAGCATCCTTAGGTGTTCAAACAGTATTTCCTGTGGCTCTTCTCTTCCTCCTAAAGTTGTTAACCTTTTCTTGTCTCAGGAATTAGATTCTGACTTCCAGGAAACTATTTTCATACTAGTTTACCAGGTTCGCAGAGCCAGAGAAATCAGGAGAGTGTCTGCTACTTTTTGTCCCTGATAGGCAGTGACTTCTGGATTGCCAAATTTGGCAAAGCTGGCAAAGAAGAGGGGGGACATATTGCAGAGTATCGCAGCATTACCTGACAAATTACCCCTGCAGGTACAAACAACCTCTCTCCATATATACTAGCTACAAAACAAAGTGGGAAAATACCCTCAACCAGCTCAAAAAAAAAAAAAAAAAAAAAGAATTATTATTGGAAAACATCAGTTTTGCATCAGGGAAAGCCCAGTAGCTGGTAAGCCCAGGCAGGACCAGCCACCAGGACCTTTTGAGTAGAAGATCCCTGCTGTGGTTAGATGTGCCTAAGATAACTACATTTTTGGGAGAAGTGCAGGAGATAGGAGCCAAACAGGGCAATGGGTAACAAGCACACAGATACAATAGATTTTTCTGCTATAAGTAAGTCAGTGTGGGAGACAAGATTTTTTTTCTATAAAGAAGCCCAAAATTCATCTCCATGCCCCAACAGGTCTGCTTTTGTCACCATTTCTCATGCATCTATATACAGCTGCACATATCATTAAAAACATCACCCAAACTGAAACCCTCCCAGAACAAAACACTATGATCTTGCATGTAAACTCCAGCATAACCAAAAACTCTACCAGGGACACACTGGAAGAGATAAGGAGCAATACAAATAATCAGATAGAATTAAGATTTCTGCCACAAAAAGCTGCAGGTAAATGAGCCTCCTTACACTGCCAGTACATTGATGGACAAGCCGAATGCGCCCTGTGCCATTACCTGGTGGTGACTTTATTTTTAATCACCATCAATAGATTTTTTTCTGCAGAAAACTGTTGAATTGGGTTTTGGGTCCATGGACATTTTGGTACCGGCAGTGTCCTGAGGCGAGGGATTCCACAGATTCATGATGCACCTCCTTGGCATGGTGGGCTCATCTACCATCCAAAAAGCCCTGCTGAAAGCCAAGATATATTAGCTCAGTAGGACACTAAGCTCTGTATATGAATTCTGGCTGGCCTGGAGACAGACTGCAAAGACAGAGCTTTTACAAAGACTGTTATAAATGCATCCCTTTCTACAGCCACCGTGGAGACCTCACCAGCATGTGCTGGATCTGCTGGGGCAGAAAGACTGCAGCTCCAGAGGCTCTGCATGTCTCTGGGTGGGCAGAGGGAACCACTGTCTGTGAACAAGTCCTATAACAAAGAGAGATGCACAGGATCAATACTGACTCTCTTAGCTTTCTATGACCTTAACTAACTCTCTATAGCCTCCAAAGATGTTCTGCACATAAATATCTGTATACAGGCACGTGTGTATCAGGAAAACACAACCTACTGTGAAGACACTTTTCTTCCTTCACTTTCTTCCATAACCACATAACCAGATAAAACTGCCTTAGTCCAAACTCTCAGAATGGTCATCTTTGAGGTATGGACTTGCATCAGAAGAGAGGCAATAGTGTTAGGCAGCAGCTTTCATCTCAAGAAGCAAAACTGGCTGCAGCAAGGCCAGCCCTCATCCTGCCTTTTCCATTATGGTCCCAAACATTGCTTGTGCGGGGTTTGTAAGTCCTTCCCACCCCTTGGCCATACAGGAGGGAGCCACATGAGTACCTCTAACCCCAGACACAGCCAACCTGCACAGAGCAGACCTAGCAAAAACCTTTCCAAAAAGCTAGCCTTTGCCTTTGGGAATTGACTTGATTGTGCTGAAAGCCAAATATTTGCCAAAGAAGATCTTGCTGGGTCCTTCGGGGATCTCTGCACATACGGGTTAAATTAGTGGTGCATTCTGCGTGGGAGCACAGGAGTAAAACATGATTTTTTTTTTTTCACCAAATGGTGTTTTCTTCTCCCCTGGTCAACTATGAGAAAGGTTTCATTATCAGAGGAAACTCCATTTCGTGTCATCACTCATCCTTTCCCACAGAGCCATTCATGGCTCACATGAACCACAGCCGCTCGGAAACCACCCCGGACCCTTGAAAGCATCCTGGAGGTTTTCAAACACCCCTTCAACAGATTGTTCCTCTTCGCATCTGTGGAGTAAGATGGATCGATGCAGGACCCAGGAGGGTTATTTTGCCCATGAATTATTTACACCCACTGGGTAATATTTCATTTTAGACTGGCCTTGTTTTACGCTTGTAATTTTTAATTCTTATAATTCCACCTCCAGCAAACAGAGGCTCCTGAGAGCACTAGATTATATCTCAGCGGGCACACTCTCAAATGCATAAATAACCTCTTCTCTCCTGACAGCACATGGGAGATGGGCTGGGCTTTCAGTGAGCTTAGGTTTTTTCCCCCTCTCTCTCTGTTAAAGGAATCTTTATCTCTGTGCAGCTATTCTGTAACATGCCTCTGTTTGGTAGCAAAAGCACTATTTAAATGCAAATGTTGACTTTTTGCCAGGGACTGAAGGGAAAATACTTGTCTAATGATGTCCTTCCAAAAGTACAACTGGTGCTGTTTTTAAAGGAACTGCATCAGAAGAGATTGGGACGTTGGTTCCTTGCACTCCTAACTGCCTCTGCCAATGCTATCTTCTACTCATTGAAGTCATGCCTATCTTTGCAAGACAAATAAATAAATATATATAAATATATATACACACATATATATACAGGCTAAACTAAAAGCAAAGCAGAGTCTTTTGATCTGATTCCCCCTTCCTTTGCCCAGCCTGTCCAAAGATGGAGGAGACACAGCCAGTGCACACTCACTCCAGTTCAAGATGTTTCGGGTTTTTTCCTCCTCCGTCTTGGGACAGATGTTCCAGATAGATATTAAATGTCTGTGTGATAGGGACAGTAAGGTGACTGTTGGGCTGGGGCCCACTTGAAAGGGAAAGCAGTCGGCTGGCAGGAGGGGGAAGGGAAAGAGGAGATCCAGACTCAGGAGGTGGGTGAGAGGGAAAGGAGACCTGGGGTGAGTAGGAAAGGGAAAAGATGCCTGGAGCAGGGTGATTAATTTTGTCTGAGGAAACCCACTGTTTACTGTTTTGTACCATTTTTCTCTGTTGAAATACTGTGTCTGATTTAAAGCCAAAATTAGGTAGACCTTCCAAACATGCTTGCAAAAATAAATAGCCCAGTGATGCTGAAAGAAGACCAAAGTTAGGCCAAACAGGGAGAGGGGAAAAAACCCAAATACCCAGCCAACATCCCTACAGAAGCACCTTCACCCACAGCCATAGGGCTAGCAGCAAACACATACCCTGGGTTTAATTTTGGGCCATGTCCACCCCTCCCTATAGTAAGGCTTTGTGTAGGAGCAGGAAGGTCTTAAAGCCATTGGAGATAAGGCTTGTCCTTTCTCCAGGTGTGTGGGCTTCACCAGGAATGGATGGGGTAGAGAAAGTGCAAGGGGACACCACAGTTTTCCTTGAAGACGGAGTGTTGGGAAGGGGATGGATGTGCTGCAAGACCTGTCATACACGAGAGCTGTAGCACAAGCCAGGAGTAGGGACAAAACATGCAACAGTGGAGGCTGTACACCTGCACGATGCACCTCCTCAGCCAGACCAAGGGCTTCTCATGTCCTTCCCGCTCCTTCCCATCTCATTGCTTGGGCTCTGCAGGCTGATGGGTTTCAGTCCAGTTTTTATCTGATGTGGTTCAGTTACCAAGGAGACAACGATCTGCAAGGGGGAACCTTTGTGGCGTCCGGAGCAGAGAAATCAATGCAGATCACTCAGGGGTTGAGGATGGCCCCAGGCCCAGAGCTCAGGAGCTGGGAAGCATTTGCCCTGGCCCATGTGAGGTATCCAGGCAGGCTACGGTCTAGAGGGCCTCCAGAGCAATATTTCAAATGAAATCAGTCTATCTGTGGGATGAGGAGAAATCAGTCTGTTCTTAGCACCAGCTGAATATTCACATCCTCTAGGAAAAGCAGCCTGACAGTTAGAAATCTTTTGTCTGCCTGCTCCGTTGGCCTGTGAAGTGTTAAGAGGTCAGGTCCAATGGTTCAAGCAAAGCAGGCAGCAGTCTGCGGTAACAGACCTGTGGCTGTGGCAGAACAACCATGGCACCAGGACTCATGTTGCCCCTGCTGTCCATCTGTTGTCTGCTCCATCCCTCTCCCCTCAAGGACCCACACACAATAACGAGAGCCTCAGCAACCTTAGCTCAACACCACTTAGAGCATCCAACTGGGACACTGGAGATGAGAAATGGTCCCCTTGTCTAACACCGCCCCATGGTCCAATGAACATGTGGCAGAAATAAGGATCGTGGTACCTGTACCCTCACCAAAGCTCCTTCAGCTGAGAAGAGTTAGACAATCAAGGCTTCAAGGCACTATTTCTCCTTAAATCAGAGCTAATTTTTTAGAGTGGGGTAGAAAGGTTTTGCAACCTACTGCCAGGGCCCTGGCCTTCCTTTTCCCTTACCCTCCATGGACCAAGTGACTATCACCCTACCCAGACATTTGCCCAAACTCGAATGGAGTTGAGAGGTGCAGCAGGAAGGGGAGGCTGCGTTGCTTTGGAGGTCAGATGAGACACATCCCCAAACACAAGGCTTATGAAGGATAAAAAAAACCCCCTTGTCTGGAGCACCGCAGCTCCTGTTATTCCTGACTTGTCTTTAGCAACCACTTGCTGCGAAGCATGAGAAAGTACTGAGTCAGCACAATCCCTCTCCCTCCTTTGCTGCTGTAACACTGAGACTTGGTAAGACTCCTTCCAACAGGCAGAGCTGCCGGCAGACAGGGTGTTTCTTCCCAATCCCCACCTGATGATCGAAACATGACAGTCAAAGATGAGCGCCAATGGACCTTGTTAACTAACAAGAGAGACTGTTTAGCGAGTGTCTGCAGAAGTGGGTTAAAAAACAATAACTCAGGGGAAGGTCCTTCTTCCAGCAGCTGGGAAAAAGGGAAAACATATTCCAGGTCTGTACATTCTCCTTACCCGGGGAAGGCTCCGTAGCTGAGATGCCAGCTTTAATCTCTTCCCAACATGTGTTTTGCAAATAACTCCTTTGTTCCTTTTTAAGTTTGGCAGCTAATATGCCGGAGCAGTGACAGTCTCCAGCAATGATTTAATGGAAGAGAAGGTAGGGCTCCTCCTGTGTCACCTTTCAGATGCACTCAGCACAAAGGAGGCTGTGAAAAAAGATGCACTCAAGATGTGGTGACCCCATAGCAGGCACCCGGGCTTGCCCAAGCCATGGCTCTTCTCTCTTCAGGCTCCTCTACCAACAGACGTGAGCAGAAAACAGGGCAGGGGTGGGCTATTGTGGGAGCATGTAGCTATTAACTAGCTACGAGAATCCAACATCCCTGTAAATGTGAATCCTTGTTTTTAACAAATTTCAAAGGGAGAAGTGAGCTTTCAGTGTGCTGGTAGTATAGGACTGAGCCAGCACAGTGGAAAATGTTAGATGAGAGGATTTTGTACCCTTTTTTGGTAATCCCAAGCACCCACAAGACATGGGAATAAATCTTCTGTAAAGGATGTGGTGGCTACCTCACTGGTTTTGAAGAACAGATTATTAGGGATGGACTGGGTAAGGATTAGGGATGGATAGATCCTGAGTAGATCCTGCCCTAGGGGTGGACTAGCCAATCCCAAGGTGGTTCTGATTCTTGAGTCTGGATATATCAAATAAAAAAGGCTGGTCCCAGTGTTACAGCACATTTCAGATTGGTCTGGAGGTAGACTTGTTCAGTCAGATGTTTGCATCCCCACCCTGTCTGGAGGACCACAGGAGCTGATTTTGCAGAAGGAAGAGGGAACACAGCAGACGTGCAGTTGTCATGACAGGAGTTTGTAGCAATGATGCACATTTTCAGCAGTTATCGGTGCTATTTGTATGTATGTGCATCAGTTTGCAGGAACATCACACAGTTTGAGGACAAGTGGGAAGAATAAGTCATTCTCTGTCTAGCAAGCCCTCCAACCCACACAGCCTGAAACACCCACAGTCCCTACCCAGAGTACCCCAGGCCCCATCTGGACTGTGTTTTTCAGGTAGAAGTGGTAAACCATTTCCCAAATCCCCAGCTATCCTGAAACAATACCACAGGTGAGGATTAAAGATCTGCATATGGAAGAGCTACCAAGACCTTACAAGATGAACAAGAGTTTCATAAGTAATGAATAAGATTTTTTTTTTCTACAACTGCATCTATCCATGGCTCACAGAGCAGCCACACAACACAGCTGTGCTGAAAGGAGGACTATAAAGCTTATTCTACCCGGCACCAGAATGCAGCTGATTCTGATGTGAACGCGCCAGCTGCCAACTGCACAGCAGTGTGGGGAAAGCCATGCTCCAGCAGTCATAGCCCCATAATTTTGATACACCAAGCAATCAGGATCTCCGGTCTGAAGATGCTTTTCCAACACCTCTGTGCTAGGAGCCTGCTCAGGCGTAGGGGGAAAAAAAAAAAACCCACAACAAACCCCACACCAAAAAACCCTAAAAAATCCAGTGCCATCTAATGACCAGCAGAGCCAAGACTTCAGCACAGACAAAATGGTTTCATCAGGGCATTCAATGGTAAGCATTCCCTAAAACACTTTTTATTAAAATAAATCGCTTTCTGACCCAAAGACAAATTTTCCATGGAAGCATCTGGGTTTTTCTATGTTTTTGAATGAAAGAGGGAAATGTTAGAACTCAATGTTCTGTGTGGGACATTCCCAGTAGACCCATTTTGAGGGGGAGCAGAAAGACAAGAACTGGGAGTGTGTCACTGCTGGGGGAGTTAGGAGGAGATTTTTAGTAGGTTTAGAAAAACAAAAAGGCAGGGAATTCTAGATAAAACTTTTCAAGTGCATGAAAATACCTCCCCATGTCTAATTAGGAACTGGTAGAAGGTTCAAAAGGAAATGAAAGATCCCTGTGTGAACCATCTGAGACTCTGGAAAGAAAAGAAGCATTTATATCCTTGCACTTGGATTCCTGGTACCCTGGGAATGGCTCAGTAAAAAGCCCAGCTCATGGCACCCCCCAAGGCAGTCAGGCAGCAGACCCCTTCTTTGGTCCTTTTGTCCTCTGCAGCTTTAGAGGATGCTTCCACTAGGCCTGGATGGGATTAGGCCTGTCCGGATAGATGGGTATTGCAAGGGAAAAGGAAAAAAAAAAAGGAATGGAGGAAAGAGAAAAAGGCACCAAGACAGAAAGAAAGAGACAGAGAGAGAGAAAGAAAAAAATTGCTTTTTCCTACTAACCTCCATCTGAAAGTCTTAAGGATGTTGAAATCCTTTATTCAAGTGGGGAAACTGAGGCACAGAGAGGTTACATTTCTTGCCCAAAGAGACACGGGACATCCACGAGCAGAGACCTGAAGCACCTTTCTCCTGTTGTGATCGCAGCGGGGCTAGGGAGAGGCACTGCAGGGGCATGAAATCCAGGCAGTCCTCTGCAGGGGGATGGATGCCAGGTCCCATCAGCGGTGGCCTTGGAGCGGCTGCATTTGCAGAGCCCTGGCTCAAGAGCTTGGCTCCCGGTTGCTGTGTCTCCCAGAGTAAGAGCAGCATCTGCTTGGAGGAGCATGGCACAGCCAAGCAGAAAAAAAGGTCAGTTCCTTCTCCCCTGTTACCCTCCAGGTTGGAAGCGGGGAGAGCTCTCCCCGGCACCATGCGGCACCTCAGATCTTCCCTGGCCTCATCATCCTCCCTGATAATTATTCCACCAGGCCATATGAGGACACAAAGGCAAAGACCCCTTCAGGCTAGCATGTAGCAGAAGAAAGCAAAGGGGAGGACAAGCTGCACGCTCCCATTCACCCTATCTCCTGGAGAAAAAGAAATCCAACCAGCCAGTCCCTTCCCCATGACCTGAGCTCACCCTCCGGTCCAGGAAACCTTATGGGCTCTGACATAGGATCAGGCTTGCAGAAGGGGGATTGTGGTTTCTCAGGATGCTGAGAACTGAAGGGGATACCGCATAGGTTCAATGTCATTTCAAGGGTCTGGGATTTTTCCCTGCAGTGTTGATTCAATGTGACAAACTCATTCCTTTTGCAATGCGGCTGCGTTTAACCAAATGGCAACCTCTGTCCTAGGCTGAGATGTGGCATTTGGGAGGCCAGAGCTGTCTCCCTCAGTGAGACCTCGCAACCACATTGTCCTAAGCTGGTCATGGTAGGCGTTTGGTCCTTTCCTGTTGTCCCCAAGCTTTACGGGGTGACCCCAAAGATGAATACACAGCCTCAGACCTGGATTTCACCCTCTGGCCCAACACCCCAGCCCCTTTTTATCTCCCTGGCTCCACGCACCCACTGCAAACCACCCCCCTCTGCCCTCCATGGGCTGCCTCTGCAGTGCTGTCATATGCATCACCTGCCCTTTCCCTGTGTCTCTATGTTTTGGGGAGCTGCACTCATCCTCTGGAGCCCTTGCAATGATAAAAAGTCAGGGCTCCATCTCTAAATGACCTCCAAATCCCAGCTACTCCCAGGTCAACAGGAGGTGGAGACCTTCCAGCTGGTCACAGACCAAGTGGCCAGCTGCCAAGTTCATCTCCTTGAAGTCCAAGCAGGTTTGGGGCCAGGTCATGCAGAATATCTGCTGAGCCCCAGAAAAGTATCCCAGACAAACTCCCCATGCCATCCACCCCCCTGCAGCCCCTGCTTCACAGCACTGATCAGCGGACAGGAGCAAAACCTCCCCTTTAATGTCCTAAGGTGGCCAAGAGCAACGCGCCAGGGACAGATTTGAAGCCTGCAGGAAGGAAAACATCATTTTACACCCTGAGCAAAGGGAGAGCTTTGCTTTCAGCAGAGCATATGCCATCTGTTCCCGTCGCCCACAGATCTGGCCACGCTCTGAGGCCGCGTCACCGCACTGCCAAGCACAAGGCATTAGCGACAGGCTCCAGCAAGGCAACGCTTAACCCCCCCCCCTCCATCCTGAACAGGATGGTGCTGCCAGGGCAAAACCAGACAGCGGGGCACCCTGAAGACCATCACGCCTGACTTGGCGTAATGCAGGGCTGTCAGCTCCAAGAAGGCACCCGATGAAGTTGCTTGCAACCTCACCAGGGATTTTGCATCCAAGCAGGACAATCTGCAAGATTCAGGCAGAAGGACTAGGGCACACGCAAGCTTGCAAATCAAAGGGAAGACAGCCAGGTTTGGCTCACTGCTTCTGGCCTTGGCCCATCCTGTTGTCACCAGGAAATCCCTTGGACACCCACAGGAGGAGGCCCACAGCAGCAAAAGAGCAGAGAAGCTCCTCTGAGACTGAAACCATCTCTACCAGAGAGAGAGAGACCTGGAGTAAAAGGGGCAGAGGAAAACCTGTTTCCTATGCTTCCTCCTCTAGCTGAAATGTGCTTTGTTCAGAGAGGGCTCCTGTATCCTTGTTTAACGATCCACTCTTCATTTACATTTAATTAGAGGAATGAAAGAGCCAATTAACAAGATCTACACTAAATGCAAACAAAAGGGATCGCTGGTGGCTCAGGCACAGGGGTAGAGCCAAGAGATGAGGCTTTGCAGGCAGCTTAACCAGACCTCAAGGCAGGCTGTGGTCAGAAGGCACCATGCCATGTGTCCCCTTTTCTGAAAGTTGGGTGGTTGCACCATGAGTCAGACCACCTCATGGATCCAAATTAAAACTCATCCCTGTTTTTCTTTCCTGGAGTTGACTTTCAGCTGGATCGGCGAGCAGAGTCACTCACCACCCATTGCAAGATCACTGCTGCTGACATCAGCGGGACAGCAAGACCGTCCCCAGGGAGAGGAGGGGAAGTCAAAGCACCCCCCTCAGGGCCAGTCCAGGATGAGTTTGGCTCACTTGGATCTCAGAAATGCACCGAAGGGTACAGCTCCACATGCATAGATGCCGTAACATGTGCATAGATGCTTTAACTTACACCCCTGGCCATTCATCCCACATCACCCCATCACCCTTACTGTGACAGCACAGATGCCTGTGGGTCCACGAAGAGAATCAGCCTGTTAGAGTAAAATCCCTTATTTTTTCTTTCTTTTTAAGCTAAGCCAACTTCCCATCCAATTTTGCAGGTGGTCGCACAAGCAGCTGTGCCAGCGCTGCTGAGGAAGGAAGGGGAGGTTTGAGCACAGAGGAGGGAAGGCTCAAAAAGCAGTGGGAGGCACCCCTAAGAGGCTCAAAACACATAGACTGCCACCAGACCACCTTCAGCCTTGGTCTCAGGGCTACCTTTCTGCCAAGGGTGCAGGCCATATGGCGTTAGGAGCGCACGCCCACACCATGCTCAGCTCCAGACTTCTGCAAAACACAAAGCACTGCATGGTTGTTTCTACTCCTCTCGGTGAAAAGCAGATGAAGGGGTAGAAGACCATGATGTCTCACAATCTAGACTTTCCACCTGCATGGCTGGATGAGAGATGCAGGCTTATAATACGGGCTGGTGGACAGGGCTGTGCGAGTTGGTCCCAGCCGTTCCTGCAGTGTGCAAATCATGTGCAGTGAGGCTGAAAGGGCTTCCAATGCTGGTCCAAACCAAGTGTGAACAGATCCAGGTGTGTCAGCACAAGCTCCACCCTTCTCTCAGGGTTGGATCTCATTAACCCCAGATGAAGAGACATCTCATCTGTTCTCCTGGGAGCCAGAGCTCATCGCCAAGCTCAGCTTCAAATTAGGATAGGCGTGTGAGGGGGGTAGGCAAGGACCACTTCTCACGGCATCCTTTTAATAAGGGGTCATGCTAGAAAGGGAGTAATAGGAGGGTGGGGGAAGGCAACGTCTGGGCAGGGGCTAGGGATGATCATGAAGATGGGGCGAGCAGAAGGATGATCTGAAGGCTTGCTGAGGATGGTGTAACAGCAGATCTCATCAACCATGAAATGGAAAACCTCCCAAAGGTTTAGACTTACTGAGAGCCTCTTTTTAATTTAATTCCTATGAGTGATTTCTTTATTTCCTTTAATGCTGGGGAAAGAGACAGCTTCAGCAGGAGGAATACTCTGGGATGCACAGGCTTTGCTAACATCCTCCCTGCAATGCTCTTTTGCTCCAGCCCTTAGAGATAGATCCTGCAGAAAAACCTCTCCTGGAAAGGGGACGGAGAGGAGCCAGCAAGGTCAGGTGGCTTTTACCAAGGATGGGCTCATATCAGGGCTAACTTTGGTACCCCATTTCAACCCAGAGACAATCACTTCAGTTATAGCCAGTAGCAAGGCTGGACTTGAGCTGAGATGCCACCCATAACCATTATTCATCCTCCAAATCAACTATCCAGTCCCTTTGCTAAAGATCCTGACTCCTTCCCTCTGATGTCTATTTTGGGATAGGATGAAGCCTGCCGTCATACCCACCACCCACCTCGAGCAGGTCTTTGTTGACTAAGAGAGGAGCTCAGGGTGACTTGCCAAGATGTGAATGTCTCCACTGGGGACAGCTGGACTTAGTCACTACAGCACACGGGACACCAAGAGCTGAGATCCTCTGCTGCTCGCAGTCAGACAGACAACTTAAAACAGATCCTGGAGCCAGGGCTCATGGCTTAAAGAGATCAGCAAACCATTTAATGAAGTGGATGTCCCAGATATAATAATGAGGGGTATGTCAAACTGAGCTTGCAGATCTGTGATGCAATGGCACATCCTAAGACATATGTACTGGTAAATGAATTCCTGTCATTACATGATCTGCCCAAATCTGGGCTTTCCTTCCTCTCACCTTCCTCCTTCCTCCTCCTTCCTCCTCCTGTCAGTGAAGTTTTGCAAGTATGGAGCAAGAATTGTCACTTTGGACTCACTCTTCTTACTGGGCTCCCCAGCTGCTTGGTTGCCTTTAGACTTTGTTAAACCCCCTCCTGCTCTGCTGATGCATGACAGAGGAGTGTGGATCCTTTATCAGAAAATAACCTTGACTTGCTCACCCATAGCTCACACCAAGAGAAGCAGCAGACGCCCCAGCCATTATCAGGCAGCATACGAGCAAGAACAGTCCAGCATTTTCACCTCCACAAATGGAGCATCATAGAGGTGAGAGCACCTTCAGAAGATAGAATGGACACTTCTCCACCTGACAATCTATTACTAAGACCAGCCTACCTGTGTGCTCGTTCATCCTGGTGTAAATCCAGAGCCCTACAACTCAACTCAGCAGAGTGACCCCATCTTTACAACTTGGCAGCTAATGGTGAACTCTGGCTCTTTCTTGATTTAGGATGAAAAAACTCAGTACTAGGCAGATAGCAAATGGAGTAATCAATGTGATAGATAGAGACGTCCTCATGGCACAATAAAGTTTATCACTGAAGCACTGAAAACCTACATTGGGGGACTAAAGATATTTTCTCTGCACCACTCACCTGCCTCCTTTAATGTTGGACAATCCCTCTATTTCTAGCTGCCAAGCAGCCTCAATGCAAGGGTGTTACCCTGTAAGAGACAATCCTTTTCCTAAAAGAGAAGTAACTCCACAACCAATCTTTAAACATAGCGTCCACTGGAGTATTTATTAACTGTTATGATTATTTACATCCAGTCTTACTAAGAGCTATCATCACAGCTCAGGGAGTGCTGGTGCTAGGCACTGTACATTTGTTTTCTGAGAAAGTGCCAACTGTTCTCAAGATCTGAGTCAGAATAAAGAAAGAAAAGAATAGGAGAATAAAAACTAGATTAAGTGCACCATGTGCACAAATGCCTTGAGTTCTTCAAGGTCATGAGCAGGTGCAGGAACAGAGCATAGACCTTCCTATGAGGTTCTGGTCCAGCATCCTTAGGACGTCCCCCAGCACAAGACCGCAGCTAAACTGGGTGCAGAGGCCCACGTCACACAGCACAGATGACACACTCAGAATATAAAATTAATTTCAGCGTGCTGCACCATAAGAAAACACCCACAAAGAATGAAGTTTCATCTAACATTATTTTCCTTCTTTTTTTGACAAAAATACATAACCGACAATACCAGATGTTTCACAAATTCATGCATTCTATCAACTTGTTTTTCTTCAATAAAAGCAAAATCCATTGCAGAAATGTACAGTCAATATTTGGGTTTTTCAACCCAGAAATATTGGGGAAGGGGACTGGTCCAACCCTTCCCTCTATTTTATTTTGCAAAAACATCATCCAAACGAAAAACAACACATTCAGTTTCCAGGTTCAGCAAAAGATTGCATTCAGCCCCAAACACTCACAGCCCTGAAGTATCCTTGATGGCTGCAGCTCTGCTTCCATCTCCACCCGCACATCCTCTGTGTGCAAACCATTGCCCTCCTCTGCCCATTGCAGACCCTGGTGCTCTTCCAGAGGAACGAGTCCCTGCAAGAGGCCCATGGATTTAGACCATGCTCCACATTTATAGAGACACATTGCAAAGCGATACTCAGGAGCACATGGGTTATGGAGGACCCACCGGCTAAATGTCCCCTGGCTGTCATTTCTGTGTATCTTTCAAATGTTTGTTGAGAAAATGTATCAGGCTTTTTACTTCTTAGTCCGCTTTGAAGAACAAACAAAAAAAATGTGTTGTGCCTCAAGCAGTCTTATTATTATCTTACATAGAGTTCATGCAATAAAGTCCGTTAATTAAAACATGAATATTTAAGATGGCTTTCAAGAATGGCAGCCTTATCTCACCAGACAGAAGAAGAAAGAAGGGGAGAAAAGAAGGGGAAAAAAAGTGGTAAAACACAAGAAAGGCAGGAGATATACTTCATTTTGCCGGTGGAGCATTCAATTATTTAATTGCTGAATGAATGCATTTTCCCCAGCTGACATTAGATGTTCATTTGCAGCGAGCGGGTCAGGGCAGAGAAAGGTATGGAGGGAAGGAGCGGGGACAAAGGTGAATGGGTAGAGTTCTAATTAAAATGTGAGGTAGGCAAAGCTGTCGTTTTATGCCATGTTGGCTTTTGCAGTTGGGATTTTCTCAGGGCAACGGTCCTGCAAAAGCAGAACAGCCGCAATTTTCTGCTGCACTGAGGCTGCTCTGACACCGCAAAACGATTGGACAGTGAGATGAGGCTCAGCATCCCAACACCCGCCTTAGAGTGACTTTACTCCTCAAAAGCATATCAAAGGGTCTTGGTGTAATAAGAAACAGCCCCCCAAGATGGAAAGACAGAGAGGGCAAAGGGGCATATGGGAGTCAGAGGTACACATCTGCATGTACAAACCAGCCCACAACTGGAGGCACGTGAATGAGTCTGCATGTGCTGCGCAGGGCTTGTGCATGGGTACCCACATCTGAGCTGGGATGTGGGGAAGGCAGGAGTGGAGATGTTGAGGAGCAACCAACAGCCTCCAAAGCCATAACTCTCCAGTAAAACTCCCCCAAAAACCAGTGTGCATGCTGCAGGGATAGATGCTGCAAGCTCTCCCATTGAGAAGCCACACATCAGGCAGCGGAGAAAGCTTTAAGGAAGAGCTGGTGGTCCCTAGGAGTACCCTGGTTCGACCCACCACCCAAGCACGTACTGGACTTTAAGCAGATCAGGAGCCTTTTACAGAGCAGGAGAAGACTGCCGCATGCAGAGCACTGCTTTGCTGTGGGAGAGCAGGGCAGAAGGAAGCACGTCCCACCAGCAGTGGGCTTGGGGGCAGCTTTGGGTGACCGCAGTCTCAAAGCAAGTCCTTGCTTTGTCCCCTCTGTGTGCCAAGCCATGCAGGTTGTCCTTTCCCACCAAGCTATCAAGCCATGCTTGGGAACCCGTGAGCTTGATTTGGCTCTTGGGGGATTAACAGAAGTTGTACTTTTCATGGGAAAGATCCCACAAGTATAAACAAAACCAGCTTCTTCCGAAATACACCATGAGGGACTCACTTTCCAGATAGGCCTCATGGTGCATTTTGGAAGAAACATGGAAAGGAAGAAGCATGAGTCAGCCTCTTGCTCCTGCAGTGAGTTTACGTGCTGCAGGTCTCAACAGACAGGCAGCCTCTCTTGAGTGGGAAGCGGCACACCAGGTTCAGAAGACTGAGGGGGGTTCTTGTTACTGCTTACAAATATCTGAAGGGTGGGTGTCAAGAGGATGGGGCCAGACTCTTCTCAGTGGTGCCCAACGACAGGACAAGGGGCAATGGGCACAAATTAGAACACAGGAAGTTCCACCTGAACATGAGAAAAAACTTCTTTCCTGTGAGGGTGACAGAGCACTGAACAGGCTGCCCAGAGAGGTTGTGGAGTCTCCTTCTCTGGAAATATTCAAAACCCGCCTGGACGCGGTCCTGTGCACCCTGCTCTAGGTGTGTCTGCTCAAGCAGGGGGGTTGGACAAGACGATCTTCAGAGGTCCCTTCCAACCCCATTCTGTGATTCTGTGATCTCTCTGTGCGTCTGGTTATGGGGCTCCCCATGGGGGTCTCAGCTCCTGGATATGTTCATAGGTGTGTACTGGCACTCACACGGCTGGGGGGGGGTGCAGGGATGGGGATGTGTAGTAGCTGTACATGTGCACACGTTTGCAGACTCATTTACATGAGTGTGTATCCACCTCAGAGCACGTACAACTGTCTGCTCAGCTTTGTATGTGTGCACACCTGTTTATTGCCAGGTTTGCATGTGCATGCAGGTACTTTCATGCCTGTTTATATATCTGCCTGCCCTGTCTGGTTTTACATTGTTGTGTGCAGGTATATATCCATATACATGTACTCTTGGGCATCCATATATACACTCATGAGCCTGTTCCTGTATATATATCCCTGTGTGAGTACATCCATGTGCCAGCGTATGCGTGCATCTGAGTCTCTGGACGTGCATGAATGGACATGTGTGCCAGTGCAGCTGTGTGCCTATCCAAGCATCTCTGGAGGGGACCTGCCTGTGCGTGGACAGATGTGCGTGTTTCAGCTTGCTGTGGGACAGGGTAGAGCAGGAGATGGGGAGAGATTTTGCATTTCTGGTGGCAAAGAGTGTGGCTGCACCTCTCACACCAGGTCAGTGGGACACAGCTGGGCGACAGCAGGGACAGGTTGTCAGGTCCAGGCATGCCGCAGGCTCACAGTTGCACCCTTGAAAAGGGATAGAGGTTTGCTGGCTGCTGCCTCCTCTGCTGCCTCCTCTCCCTGTGTTGATGCATGCTCTCGGTCAAGCAAGGGAAACCAGCTACACCATTCATATTTTATAACTGCTACTTCTGGCTCTCCCCCATCACCTTTTTATTTCTTTTCCTTTCCTACTGAAGTATTAAAAAACATTTCCTTGAGTGCACAGTGCCTGCCCTTCCCCAGCCATGTCTTACCGAGAGGAGTTCTTTTCTGAACCAGAGAGAAAAGGTGCAAGACAAATACTCCTCCACAAGCCTTTGAAGCCTCCAGCACTACGTATGGCATTTCTCCCAAGGCCTCCTGCTCACCCTTCCCTACCCAGCCCTCCTCCAGAGAGCAAGACCCACTCCTGCCGTGTGACCCAGATGTTTTCCCAGAGCTGTGACACCAGCTGCTTCTGGCATTGCATAGCGAGGAAGATGCTGCAGAGCAGCCCTGTGGTTATGGGAAAGGCTGTGCATGGTGGGCTTGTATTCAAAGAGCATTGGCTCAGAGAGATGTTCCTGTCCCACAGCCACACACCATCAAATGTCCCATCACACCACCTGACATGAGGCTCCCGCCTCAGCAGGAAAAGCAGTTGGTGACCTTGGACAAGAGGTTGTTGCCTTTTTCTACCTGTGGCCCTTTAGATTGGCAGCATATTCAGCTGGAAGTAAAAGCTAAATGAAACATGAGTGGAATCGTACTAGAGCAGGTAAGGGAGTGATCTCTGGAGGCAGAAGTAAACAGACATTTCACATATTCACCCATGTTTATAACATGCAAAGAGTCGGGGGCTACTCAGCCTCCTAAAAAGGACATTGGGGCACTGATGTGTGTCTCTGAGAACCCACTGCTGTTCTCTGGAGACACTCAAGCCCCACAGATCAGCATTGTGTTTATAACCCAGCATACGTCGCAAACTCTGGCTCTCCCCTTGCTCTGCTCTTGGGATACCACTCCCTTGTCATATGTCCCTTTGCCTCCAGCACTCAGCGCAGGAGCCTTGCCAACCCCAGGACAACCCCAAAGCCAAGCCAGGCTAACCCAACAGCTGTAGTGGGACCGCGTGGCAGAGGTCCCAGGGCACCCGCTGAAACACTGGCCCAGGTTTTCTTACCAGGCAGCTCCCCAAAGAAAGATCACCACTTTTGTCTGCCTGACTTCTATCCCTTCACCCACTGATGTTTGAGGCCACTCTCACCCCAAAGGTTCTCAACCCATGAAGATTTCTGGTGAATGTGAGGTCAACCTAAGTGATTCCACTCACCAAAAAAATAGCCAGTACAACAGCTATCTGGTTTATTTGCCACACCATCCAGGCCAGCAAAGTTCCAGATGTGTTACCTCCTGCCCAGAAAAAGACTAGGGGACCCAGGAGGGTCCTGGTAAAAGGACAAACCCAGAGGCATTGGTGGAAGATGGGAGTCATAAGGGATTTGTATATGAGCAGCAATAAAAGGAGCTGGGATAGTCACAGTAGGGGAATAGAGGAATTCACGTGGTATGAAATCAGGCTTCATCCTTTCTACCATTCACAAAGCCCTATTTTTAAGAGTAGAAGGGACAGCATGCCACTTTGCCCTCCCTACTGGCAAATTTGGGGCCAAGACATCAGGCTCAGGAGTAGAGAAGATGGTGGGTTGTTGTGTTTAAAGGCTTGAAAAAACCTTTTGGAAACTCTTCCTCCGCCTTGCAGCAAGTAAAAGGCACTAAATTATGCCAAGGCAAAACTCCTAAACTTGTCACCGGCTCTGATGACAATAGGCTCAAAACATGGCACTGCTGAGCTGCCCGTGGGGCAGGGACACCGGGGTGGGTGGGAGGGAAGGGACTGCACAGAGTGCCATGTTGCATGCAAGAGCTGCTGAGCGAGAAAAGCCATCCCCACCCTGACAGCTGGTGGGATCCATCGTGGCTCTCCACCGAGGTCTGTTGTTCTCCTTGACGGTTCCTCAGCTGCAGTGGGTCCGCGGGGGCAGGTGGCTGAGCTCCCCAAAGGGGCCTCCTGAGATCCTCCATGGCTCAAAAGCACAGAAGCATGAAAAGCAATCTCTTTAAATACCTCTCTATAGTTACCTGGGGACAGTCCTGGTCCCTGCATCTTTTCTTCTTCAGTGAGTACCCCTCCCGGCAAGCCAGCTGTCTTTCTGAGCAGCTCCTCTGCTGCTCGCTGTCTGCCTTCCTGTTATAAACATTACCGATCACAAGTCACACCACCACCCATTGATCTTGGCTGACCCTAATGCATGGTAGCTAGCTAAATTTCAGCTAAATTAAAGAAGGTGCCCCCAGAATTTAAAATCTAGACATGGGGGAGGAGAGTTTGGGGAGACTAACAAGGCGGAGCATCTCATTTCTGTGAGGAAGGTGGTCAGCCAGGTTTAGATGCTGCGTTGCTGGGTCATGATGAAAACATCACGAACACCTCCAGGCTGAATCACCCCAGCAGGGTGATGCTGGTGCTGGACCTGACTCTTCACAATTTGGTTGCAGCATACACAGATTGAGTACGTGGTTACCCATCAAGCACAGCCTCATAGGGCTGCTCCCAAGTTAGAGCCACTCCAAACCCAGCAGAGCTCCCTGAAGTGTGTGCTGTCCAATGTTTAGAAAAAATTGTATGGCACAGCAGGAAGCTTTGTAATTCAGAACATTAAAATGAAAAAAAAAAAAAAACCAACCTAAACAAGCAAACTAAAGAAAGGAGGAGGAAGGGCTATGAGGAAAAGAGGGTTTGTTGAGCAGAAATTAATTATCATCAGTCAGTTTTATTGATGTTCCTCTGACAGACCCCATGCAAACAGGACAGAAGACAAGCACTGAACAAGCCCAGCTGTAAATAGCAGACCTGGCCCATCTGCCTGGGTGCTTTGCTGCTGGGCATGGCCAGTGACATCTTTTCAAGCACACGTCCACAACTGGAATTCTGGTGCAGATGTCTCCTTGGTCCAGCTCTGTAGAGAGTTCTAACCCACTGACTTTAGGGAGCTTAGTCCCAGTTCCAGGTTAAGAGGCACCAAGACCATAACTGGTACCATCCTCATGGACTGGAACTGTTCATGGGGACTGGACTGTCTCTCCCCTGGCAGCTCCCTATGCCAGGATTATTTTGCCTGTGAGTAGATACACACACACAGCATCCCTGTCTCTTAGCCTTGTTGCCCCACAGGGCACTAACTTTAAAGCCAAGAAGCTCTATGTACAGCAACGGAGCTGCTTCCTTCCCCATCTGGGCTCTAGGCTGGGCCCTCACAGAGGTCTCTGATGGCCAAGCTGAACCTGCACTGAAGTCTCCCCATGGCACATGCCCTGCAATGTCTTTCTTTCCCACCTCTACTTCTGACCACAGAACTAGTAGAAATGGGATTCTGTTCATGGTCTTGGTCACACCAGCAAGTTTAGTTGAAAATAGCTAACGGAGTCAAGTTATGGGAAGGGACACCAAAACTAGACCTCAATTTCATCCAGCAGGCACATGGGATGGCATATAGGCCTGCATATGAAGTACAGATCATTAAATAATGCTTTTCATGTGGCTGGGTTTAATCTGGGGGAACAGGAGGCACAGGGGGACATGGTGAAGCCATCGTACCCCATGTCCTATCACAGCCTCCAGGAGATCCTGAAGCAGAAACTCTCTGTAGGTCCTCTTCTGCATCAGCCCCAGGGTCTCAAAAAGAGCCCAGATGTCATTAACCTGAATCTTGGTCCTTCAGTCTTCAGATTCAGGAGCAGGACCAGTGAAATCAAGTAGAGAAAGCACCCATGGTCTTAGCTGTTTTTCCTGCTTTCAGTACCATACACAGAACTTCACTGTCTTCCTCTGGTTTGGACAACTTCAACACAAAGATACCCAAACCCCCACCCCCAAAACTAACAAGCAGGGAAGTGTCAACTTCCATCCAGAAAAAAACCTCAAACATCCAAGGTGGCAGAGACCAGGGCATTCCCCTCTTCATCCAGGCAAGGGGACAAAGCCAGGGACCTGCATCAGTAATTTTGTTCCTGCCGTAGGACACAGGGAGGGATCAGACTCCCTTCTATTTGATGGTAATTTCGTCTCTGTGTTTTAGGACCCTACTAAACTTCTCGCATGCACATATCCGCAGCCTGATCATCTCCATGCACACAAACTGTTACAGCACTTAAAGGAATCGACACCAGCCGCTCTCTGTGCCCGTCCCCCATTGCTGCTGGTGTTCGTGTGGATCAAAGCCCATGTATTGCAGGGAGAACACAGCTCAAGCTGCCCCAGAAATGATGGGACAAAGCAGTCGCCCTGTCAGGGCAGCCCGGTTTCTTCAGGAGCCTGGAGTTGCAGCTTTCACCCCTCCAGGTCCCTTATCTTCCTTGTTGCTTCTAAGCGTTGGGAATATCCCAAGCCAGTAACTGTTTGTTTAATGGCATGGACCACTCAAGACCTATTGAGAGCATTCAGCTTAATGAGGTGTGTGGCAATTATTGCTCTATCAGAACTACAGCCAGGGAACAAAAAGAACTATATTTAAACTCAACAGATCTGCAATTCTGATGATGTGCTAAAGGACGTCCTTTCCTAGCCTGGTTGTCTCACCCTGCTGGAAGGCTGAAATGTAGGGTATCAGTGTCAGGTTGCTGTCTGCAGTGAGTGCAAGAAGTGAGTGTACTACACGAAGAGTCAACAACTGGATGTGACATTGGCAGAGCCACCCCAGGGACACACGGTTGCTGAATCCTCCCCAGGTTAAAGTGGCACAGACCTGCAATAAATGATACCTGCTGAGAATCCCTAACCAGTTTTCTAACCTATTTAGCCCAAACTTGATTCAGTACTGTCTTGGGGGGTGATGGGCTCACAGGAGACAGAATCAGCACCCATAGATGTTGCAAGATTTCACTGATTATCAGAACGAGCAAAGGAAAATATGGGAGAAAAGATGAGTTGCAGAGGTGACAATGATGCTCTGGAAGAGGGTGAAATCTACTGCTCTGCCCAGCATGGAAGGAGACTGCTGTGGCTTAGACCACCCAAGTCTGCTCTTGGAGTACTCATGGATAAGCCTCTGTTCCCAGCCTGTTAGGCAAAGATCAGAGCCCTTTTGCCCTCCTGGATCAGTTGTCTGCAAGATCTTCAAGGCAGCTGGGCTAAGCCCCATCTCAGGGAAGTCCTGACTTCACCCAAAGTCTTCAGAGCTGCATTTGGATAGAGGAAACCAGCACTGAAAAAAGGAAAACTCCCTTTCAAAGAAACCTGGAAGAAACCCCAGGGCTATATCCACCATGAGAGGCAGGATCCACCAGGTCAGAGAGCTCAGCGCCAAGGAAACCCACGGAGGCCAGACACTTCAAAGGGGCATCAAACACCTGAAAAGCTCCATGGATCCAGTTCCCTTTGGAAAGACAATGTTTTTCATTTTTCAGCCTGCTTCCATCACCTAAATACGTCAGATATTCAGGGTGGGTGGTGAAAAGGGCCAGAAGTGTCACCATGCACCCTCCCTTCTGAGACATTAGCATCCTTATTCTCATATTCAGCAGTTACAGTTATAAAACTACACTGCAGATGCGATGATTTTGAATCTCATGTCTGTGTTTCCCTGCATCTAAATTTCACCCTGTATTCCCATACAAAACATTTTTGGGCAGCTGCTATGGGTCCTGAATATGAGAGGATGTTAAACACTGGCAAATTTAGGAAAAAAAAAAAAAAAAGAAAGCATAACTGAAAAGCTGAGCCTTTCACCAGGCTGCCACTCATTAAATTACCCGTAAAAGTCCCCTCATAGCAATAATGGGAGTAGTTGCCTGTGAAACTCCCTCCGCAACTGGATGTAAATTCCACCTTTAGTCTCCCTGCTACAACAATAGCACATTCAGATGGTAATTGCTGATGTTTCTGCATTGTGATCATGTCCACAAGCTGTTGGGTTCACAATGGAACTGATCACTTTATTTTTCTCATTTTTCTCTCCCCCCACATCTCCCAAATAGGACATCTCCATACAGACACATGCGTGAGTGAATTTAGTGCTGAAACAGCGGCACGGACACAGGAAATCTCTGCTCTGCCACTCTTACGCTCATACCTAATTCTCCCTGGTATCCAGTGATAGGACGCGTGGGAATGCTTCAGACCTGTGCCAGGGGAGGTTTAGACTGGATATTAGGAAACATTTCTTTACTGAGAGGGTGGTCAAACACTGGAACAGGCCTCCTAGGGAGGTGGTCGATGCCCCAAGACTGTCAATGTTTAAGAGGCATTTGGATAATGCCCTTAACAACATGCTTTAACTTTCAGTCAGCCCTGAATTGGTCAGGCAGTTGGAGTAGATGATCATTGTAGGTCCCTTCCAACTGAAAATATTCTATTCTATTCTATTCTATTCTATTCTATTCTATTCTATTCTAATTGCAAGGTCTTTAATGACCCCAGAGGAAAGCAGTGGGGAAGGCAGGGCTTGTACAGATCACAGAGATGTGAGTGTTTAAACTGAGTCAGGAATGCCCTTTTCAGCACCTAGGAAGGAGTTACCCACACTTGCCTCATCCATAAAACACCCCACTGACTGCATGCAAGAGGGACAGCCCATCAGGAGCTGCCCATATGGGTCCAGTGGGGATTCACTGCAGGAGACAAGGTGGTGAAGGTCCCCTGTTTGCCAGGTGTCAGGCTCTGTTCAACCTCCTCCTCCTCCAGGAGCTGTGAAGTGGTATCAGCTCCTGCTCACAGCTGCTGAGGTTTGGACTTAAGCTGGGGAGGTGTCAGGTAAAATCCCCAATGCTTTTAACGTGGTAACACAGGAAAATTTCACATGTGAGCAGAAACCAGCCCTTCCTTGCCCCATGTTTTGCTGGTGATCTGTCACTGTATCCTAGCTCTACTCTCAAGGATGTACAGACTACACAGCAGGGGCAAGCACAGATGTTGAAACAAGGAGCTGGAAAGCAGCACACCTTCCCCAAGCACAGTCAGCAAGTCCGTGCCAGGAGGAAGGAGAGGCAATGAAACTGCACCCATCCAATTCCCTTTGCCATTTGGTTGGCAAATCCGAAGCTGAGGCAAATCCAAAGCCAAACAACTTTCTTTCCAAGCTCAGCTGTTGTTTGGGCCTGGGGGACTCTTACGGATGGAATAGAGCCTGTGTGGTAAGAAGGAGCTGAAGAGGTCAAGGAGAAGTTTGAGAGCCTGCTCTTGGGCAATTACTCACAGCTCTTTATTGATCCCTGAGCTTTCATGGTCACTAAAGCTCACCACAAACATAGGAAATGACTTATCAAGTTATTTCTGCCCTGGGGGAGGTTCAAGGGTAGGAAAGCTGTGCCACACAACATGATTCCTGCAACAGAGATGATGGCAGTTGATTCATTTGTCCCTACGCCTCTGGCCCCTCTTCCACACCAGGGACTCCCTTCAACAGTCACTTGGCCACAAGTCCAGGCAGAAGCTCAGCGCTGCTGAGGAGACATCACGTTTCAGCCAGCAGAACTGCCCAAGCATGAAGCAAAGCTTCCCAGCAACCACCGAGGTTCGGAGGATGTGTCCCACAGTGAGAGATATATGGAGTTCCACCTACTTAATGCAGCAGAGGTTAAGAAGGGATTGTTCATGGGTCCATAAATGCCTCTCCAAACAGTAGAGAATGGACGCTAGATGGCTTCTTAATCTAGCAGACAGAGGTAGAAAAAAATCTAAGGGCTGGAAGGTGAAACACCACTAACAAAACACAAGTGAAGTGATGAGCATGTGTGAGGAAGGACGGTCTGCATTTGTTCAGAGCAATGGGGATAGCAAACCAATGGAAAAGTTTATCAGGAAAGGGGAATATCCCCCAGCACTTCAGACTTGCAACATCTTGATTCAGTTTTTTGAGAACCAAGAACTTCCGTTTAAATCTCAGCTTCAAGTTCTTTGCTGAAATGGATTTGTGAAATTCTCTGGCTGAGACATGAAGCCAATCAGACTCAATCATCATAAAAATCCCTCCAGCCCTGGAGCCATCTACTTCACCAGGGAGCAAATAATATATTTCAGGGGCACACATTTAACCCTGTTTTGCAGTCAGCATCTTGGATCCCTCCAAAATGGGGATATGAGGAGCAGAAGGACCAGAACATGCTGGTTATCTCTTTGGGCCACCAAAATGTGACAGCACTGCAATGGCCTTCCAGGAACAAATTATGTGGAGACAAGACTAATTAGACATTCATTAAATGCCTAACTCAGCACAGCACTTAAGTGCACATTTAACCTTCTCTCATTACAATGTCACATCAGCGTCACTTTTAAAGCTCCAGCTCTGATTACAGTGAAGCCAGCTCACATTTGGGAGGGTCACCAGGATTTTCAGACCTTGAAGTCCCAACGCCCCGTGTTTCAGGAAGCTTTCCCACCTGCAGCCCCCTGGTCTCCTACCCCAAACCGGTGTGGGAGCCCATTCCAGGAATGTCAACTTGCATTCCCAAAAGAGAGTTCACCTCTAAACATCAGGACCTACAACCAGCCTCTGCCTTCTTCCCATGTTGCCTAAGTCAGCCAAGGCAGATCTGACACTGCCCCAAAATATTTCCCCTGTTGAATTTCTAGAAAAACTTCCCTGTTCAAGCCTTCCCAGAATAGCAGCTTGAGGTAGCTGCAGCAAGGAGGGGAGCAAGGAGGGGAGATGTGGGGGGTGGGCTGCTGCTGCCAAGACATTTCCAAGTGTCTTGCTGATCACCAGGACAAGCTCCCCGTGCAGCAAGACACTGAAATATCTCCTGCCCCCTCTGCACCCTGACAGATGATTCCCACCCCCCACCACTGCCCACTGTAACCTCTGCAACGTCTGCATGCAACAGCGATGAAAAGAGGGTGTCTCACTAAACCTGGGAAGCAAAGTGGGAGCAGTCTCTCCTACCTCCAGACATTGAAGAACAGATGCTGCAGACAAAGCAGGGTTACTTGGGCAGAGTCACTTTGTGAAGTCCCATTGTAAATGTCCACACACATCCCTGTGTACCTGAACCAAGTGCAAACTCATTGGCCGTGAGCGAAATCAGGCTGTCAGTTAGGGTTCTTGAGTGTCCCAGTAGCTCTGGAGCAACAGGGTCAGTACCCCCACTTCTCCACCATGGCCAGGAGATCTGTGGCCTGGGTTGGCAGCAGAAGTTCATCTCCCAGCTCTGCTCTTGGGCCACCAAAGCCAACGTCCAGCCCAACAGATCTATTCTTGGAGTGCTCTTGAGTGACTTCAGAGAGCAGGGAGAGGGCACCATCTAATCCAGCACATAGACACATATATGCATTCTCCATCCTTCGGTATACCAGCGCCCAGGGATGGGGAGTAAACCTTTTCAAAGGGATCTCACCCCACAGACTCTGTGAGCCAAAGCACAGCTGCTTCCAAGGCAGGATCTCGTTCTAGCCTCTGCAGATTTGCACCCACCCATTTGCTTTGGAAATATCCCAGGTATAGAAGAGGCACATCAGGAAAAGTCAGGCTCCACATTTTTGTGTGGTGTTTGGGTGTCTGGCAATTCTTTACGTGCCTTGAAAGTCATCAGGCTAGATTAGTACAACACACACATGCACCCCTGTTCAAAGATGAAAGTGTCAAAACAGGCCCAGAAACAGCAAATGACTCGGGAAACAGCGGCGGGGGCGGGGGGGAAGCTTGTGGGGAAAAAAAAATTGCTACAAGTACAATCAGGACAATAACAGCAATAATCAACATCAGCGCTTGGAAATCGGGAACCCTATCAAAATATTCCACCCACAAAATGCCGTTAAGGGATCGCTGGCTCTCTGTCCAAATTGGATCTTGCCTCCATCTTCCTGATCAAGCCTTTGCAAAAATCAAAACAGACACAGTGACAGACAGAGCAGCACATGGAGAGGCCGGGCACCCTGCAAGCATCGTTTCTATGTAGATGGCATCCCACCAGTGAAGATGATAATTCTGTATCCTCAATATGGAGCAGATGTGAGCAGCCAGCAAAAAATTATCTACGCTCTCTACAAATATTTGACACCCAAAAAGGATTTTGATTCAGCCACCTTTGAGCCTCTTTCATATTTATTTTCTGGGAACATTCAAGCACTCAAGCTGGACTAGGAGAGATCTTTACAAAAGCCAATATTAAGCTTGAATGCTTCAGGATTTGCTGAAAATCTTATTTCAAATTTCACCTTTGGTTGCAATGAAAAAGGTCACGCTGCTTGGGTTGAATGCATAAATCATCCAATCAGCAAATGCAAGGCATGACACATGACTTAACGAAGCTCGCATCACTCCAAGGAGGCAGCCAACACGGTACTCCTCGCAAGCTGTTCACACAGGAGAAAAGGGCATTGCAAAGAAATCCAAAATCTGGAGAGTGAATATTGCTGTGTGCTCATAGCTGGGGAGGGAGGCACAGCTGAAGAACTAATTTGCAGGATTTATGGCTCGGCTGTGTGCCTTCACGTATTGATTCACAGATCAGTGAGAAACAAAATCTCCCCCAAAATACACTGACGAAAGCACTAATACCTGATCATATACTAATCTCTCAGCTAACGCCAGACTGCGGTCTGCAAGAAAATCATGCTGCACAGCTTGGACCTGTGCCTGGTAACCTCCTTCCTACTGCAAACAAATTTAGCCTCCTTCCCCCTGCCTTTAGAAATTCCCCCCTGATTAGGGGTAGCTACAAAAAAGCAAGGCAGGAGCCTCAAAGCCCAGAGCCAGACAAATGCCAACTTTCTCCCAGTGGCAGAGGGCGTTTCAATCCGGCACCTGCAGAAGATGAGACCCTGGGGTGGGGGTCAGGCGCAGGTCTGAACCTTGCCAAATTGGAGGCTCCCCTCCCCGCTGCCCGGATTCCCATTTAGCATCACACCTCCTTACATAACCTGTATGCTGGCAGGTGGGATGGGAGCTGAGAATAAACACATCAGAGAGGATCTGACACAGGCACTGAAATAAAGAATTTGCTTTCAGACTCCTTGATTCCCTTCTGCTTTGCATGCCACCGTAGCACTGGCAGAGACCATGGCAGATCTCTGGAAGGAGCATTTCCCTCCCCAGACCAGTGCCCAGATCAGACCTCAGGAGCACCTCACCCTTATTCATAGCCCTTTTTGTCATGCCGCTTCCACCTCCCTAGTCCCTTTCCAGCCCATACCATAGTCAAGATTATCATCAAAACACTGATCTGAAGAATGAGCCCCAGCAAAGGCACCGAGTAACCCCACAGAAGCAGCATGGTGAGTTTTCTTTCTGAAAGCCTCCAGAAAGAAAATGAGGCTGAGAACAAAATGAGCATGCCTTCTGTTGCCGTTCCCTCAAACCAGACCAGAGAATTAAGTTTTTCCCATGAAGTAAAATGGTTGATAGGGCTGCTGAGCGCAGCCCGCCTCAGGAGGTAGCTTGGATCCTACCTTTTCTAGGACATCTGTAATTACATTGGAAAACTGCTCACCCTCAGGTAAGACTCTCCCCTCAGCAGCTCTGAGGCTGCAGAAGTAAAACAAGCAAGGCACAAGCTCCGGGAATGAACGAAACAACTTGGGATATATTTAGGCGAAGCTGCTTTGCAATTCCAGTCGCAGGCTCATAAAGAGCCACCGAGGGTTACCAGACCTGCCAACCAATTAGGAAATAAGGTTTTCATACCAGGCATCCGCAGACTCAGACACAAAGGTGATGGGGACAGTGCGAGACCCAGGAGAGGAGAGCCCAACGAGCCCTCCCTCCCAAACGCCCCCAGCCGCCCTCCACTCACCCAGGAACTCTACTCCGCTGCTGTCCTTGGGGCTGCTCATGCAGTTCTCCAAGTAAATTCCATCCTTATAGCAATCTTCCTTCTTCCTCGTGAGCCCCAGGATCTCGCTGGCCTGATCTAGGACCTCCCCTCCCGAGCAAGAGCACGGGGTCTGCATAATGCCGCATGGGTGGGAGCTGCTGCTGATGGCCAAGCATGCGTCCAGCCACTTGCAGAGCATCTGGCAAGCGGCTTTGCTGGGGTTCCTGTTGCCCACCACGAGGTACTCCACTGAGAAGTCCCTCTCCTGAGCCTTCGTGGGCTTCCACCTCACGGGCCAGCTCTCCACCCCCGGTGGTGCAGTCTGCTTCATCTGGAGAAACTGCTTGTTGGACTGGAGGAAGGCATAGCGGGTGGACCCATCGCAGAGCTTCAACACATCGTCAAAGCTCTCCATGCCCAGGTAGGTGCGGGTGGACTCCAGGAAGGAGTCGAACTGGTAGGTGCGGATGTGCTGGTGGTCACATACGCCAGTAGGTTTTAGGATCTTCATGTACAAAGTGTACCTCCGAGGGTCAGGGTTCTGGATAATCCAAGAGCAGAGAGAAGAGTTCAATGGGAAGACGGCAAAGGAGGAGAAATACCCAAAGAATTTCCCCTGGACCAAAGTGGTGCAGGGAGTTTGTGCCAGGTCCAGAGCGACCACGGTCCACACAAAGTAGAGTGGCGATACCAAAAGCAGGTTCAGGGCAGATCCAATGCTCCTCATCCTAGGTCTCTGGTCCTCTGGAACTCAAAGTAAATGTCAAGCAGGCGCCAGATCCTGGACATAACAGGGACCAGCTTAGAGGAAAAGTGAGAGTTTAAGAGGCTCTTGATCCGAAATCAAGCCAATCCTCCCATGTCTGGATTTGAGCTCCCTCCTGTGGCCATAAACAACACCTGGAAAAAAAGGGAAGGGAAGGAGGAGGGGAGAGAAAGAGAAGAGATTTGGGATTTGGGTTTTTTGGTGGTGGTTTGTTTTCTTTTTATTAACCCTTTGCAAGGCTGAGAATCCACACAGCATCCCCAGTCCCAGCCCATCTCATTGGGGGAAGATGCAGCTCCACATCACCTTCCCCATGCTAGGTTTGGGGGTCTCTCCATTCCCAGGATGTCCTAACCCCCAGGAGGGACCCAGCTGTGACTCACAGAGGGGGACACCATAGCTGTGACCCCGCTTTCCCAGCGCCCTCTGCCTGTGCAGTGCCCCTCTGCTGAGCTGAGCAGAGGCTTTGCAGTGATTCCTAACCACCTCCCCAAAGCAAACACCATTGACATCTGTTTTAGTGTGTTTCCACCCCTCTCCATCCCAACAGGACCAGGATGCTCATTCAATGCAGATTTCAGGCTGCACCTGGGGAAGGTGGGCTAGAGGTTGGCACAGGCAGCTGGGCTCTGGCTCCTCTCTTCCTCCTGCCAACCCTTGTTTTTTTGCTTCTTTCTGTCTCTCCTTTTCTCTCTCCTCCTTCCTCTTTCACCAAACCAGTGTGAAGAAAGGGAGTTGTTGTTCAGTACCCCAATCCTGGTCTAACCCTGAGCCCAATCAAGAGGCCAGGGCTGGAAGGAGCTATGCATCCAGTACAGGAGGAAAAAATGGTGACAGAGGCAGATTTTAGGTCTTCCCACATCAGGCAGCCACCCTGCCTTTTACCCCTGTGTGCCTGCAGTACTGTAGCCTGACGTAGAGCATCTCCAGAGAGTGAGAGTCCTCCCTGCCAGCCCCAGGACCTCCTTCAGCCCCCAAAGCACCTTCAGCAAAAATAATATCCATCCTGCATTGCCCTATGGGACCCATTCCCTGCAACCCTTTATAGCCCAGATCCCCTCTTCAACCCAACTGCCCAGACCCCTGTGCCCCCCTCCATGCTGAAGAGACTCCTGCACCCTCTGCACTCTTGTAAGTCTCCCTCTTTCTCACCCCACCAAGAAGACCCTCCTGTGCTCCCTTCCTTCCATCTCCCCTCTTTCCAGGGGAGGAGAAAGAGTGGGAAACACCATCAGTAGCAGGACTCTCTTCATCTTGTACCCCCTCCCCATGCATCGTGCACCCCTGTGTTTGGGGAGGGGGCCTATGAACAGATGCAGGCGTTGACAGGCAGGAGGGGCAGACCCTCAGTGTGTGGGGCAGAGCTTCTCCCACTGCTGGGCATACAGCCATGGCACCTTTTCCTTCTTACCTTTCTAGTCATTTCCTTTCTTGCCCTCTTAGCTCACCCCAGGTAGAGAAAATCAGGAGTTTCCTCTTGGGTGAGGCTTGCCCTGGCCCTGCAGCACTTGCTGCCTCCAAAACAGGGCTGCTGCCCAGTTTCAAAAGGACAGATCGGACCCCTGGGAGGAAGGTTTCCCCTACCAAGTCAGACTACTGCCTTGATTTCAGGAGCCTCCGTGGTCCACAGGTTAGTGAAAAGCAAGCGCTCAGGGCCTCTGCATTGAAGCCTGAAAGCAAGCAGCCCAGCTCCTGAGATGCTAACATTGTCCTAGGCTGCAACCCCAAAATAATTCAGATCATGTGGGATGTGTTTCTCCGTGATCAGGGACCACGGTGGCACTGTCAGGAAGGAATTAGGGTGAAAGTCTATGGAGAGGGGCACCTGCTGCAAGGGAGGAGGGAAAACACCTCTTCTCCATTGCAGCCATTGACCCGCCTCACAGCACCACGGTGTCCACACCGCTCTTCCCCAGTCCTGCCATCTCCCACCCCACTGCCAGGCTCTGCCTCCCCAGATCACAAACAGAGGAAGCTTTCACAACAGCTATACAAATTCCCAACAGATATACGATTCAGCTAAACCCAATCCCAGGAGAGACTGAAAAATAAGAGATGAAGCCCATAGACAATCCTGTGTGTCTGGGAAGAGATAAGAAGCCTAATGCACCTCCACATTCACCCCTTCGTTTCTCTCCTTGCTCTATATCAAAGTTTTGTCTCTACATCTCCCTTCTTCTGCCAAAGCCTTTTTTTCTGGGGAGGAAAGGGTTAAGTAACTCGAAAGTCAGATCCACTATTTGCAAACTGCGTTTCATCTGAGCTTCAAATCACTGCAGCCTCTGCCAGCAGATTCCTGAGTGTCTGTTAGACCTGACACTAATCAGCATGGAGTCCAAATGCATTTGCACTTAAATTTTTTAGAAGTCAGGTCCCCACTCTCAACAGTGGTTTGCAGCCTACAAAACTCTGCAGTGCAAATCTCCCCGTGCCAGACTCCTGCCTGCCTTGGGGGCCAGATTTCAGGAACGCAGCCTGCTTAGCGGATGCAAAGCAGCGCTTGTTTGCAACGAAAACCACAGGCATCAACCAAACATCCT
This sequence comes from Fregata magnificens, assembly GCA_013389945.1. Lineage (NCBI taxonomy): Eukaryota > Metazoa > Chordata > Aves > Suliformes > Fregatidae > Fregata > Fregata magnificens. The sequence continues at coordinate 230,250 of WAAD01023252.1, forward strand.
ATACATTTCCAGAGAGGTCATCCTGATTAGCAGGAGGGGTTGCCTGCAAATGACTGTGAATGCCTTAAATATCAGCTTTGGTAAGTGAAAGGTGCTTGTTTAGCTGCGACTCTGAAAGGGACGGCTGGTTCACCTCTCCCTCGTTGTGGGGCAGTGCCTGAGCAGCTCGTGCTGTTTGCAAGTGGGCACAGCCTCTGCAAAGCCAAAGTCTATCCGACCTTCACACCTATGAGCCAACCAGGGATCATCTTAACCTCTGGTCCAGACCGTGAAGAAACCTGCTTCTCCCGGTTGGAAGCAGGAGCCAGCGGTGCCTCCATAGCAACGAGATGATTAGGAGACAATGCTTGCACCGAGATCCGGTCCCTAATGGTGACTTCAGTGCGTGGGATTCAGCCCAAGTCTCCTGCCCTCCACAAACCCGATTTTTCTCACGCTGGCCACAGACCTGCTACTGAATGAGGATGCAGCGAGCACAAAACGCATCCCCCCTCACCGCTTCTCTCTGTGAAAAGCACTGTAAAAGCCAACAAACTTTAACTAAACAGACCCATTAATGGGACGCTGTGTTACGGTTGTTAGGTCTCAGAATTGATTTCCCCTGAATGCAGTCCCATCTGGAAGGTTTCACCGTAAGGAACATAAACATATTTTTTCTCCTTCAACTAATTCTTGCTGAAGTGGGAATCTTTACTTAGAGCAGAAGAAGTGAATAGACAAAACCCCCTCCACACCTGGATCTTTGGCTTAACACGTGTTGGACCTGGCAGAGAGGGAAGATGCAATGGACAGTTGACTGGCTGCTGCATTTCAGCAGAAAGATCCCTCTTCCACACTTTAATCCAGAAAAATCCCAAGGAGGACATATACTAGAGGCTCCAGCTTGCAGCTGGGGAAGTGATATTAAATGCATGAAAAGCAGATTATTCCAGTGTTAGAGACCACGTTCCTATGGCACACGGGCAAATTTGCCCATATTCCCATGTTTGGTGCCACAGCTAGTGTCTAGGTAGCCTGGCTATTTCTGTAAATTTGTGTGATGGGAGACATCCATGCCTGGTCCCATCCCTTGGCTCCAACTTGGAGTACATGCCACCCCTCCTGCCAGTCCTGTGCCTGGGAGATGGGTCTGGCAGAGAAATCTTTTCTGGAGTAAAGCTTGGGGGCAGCAGGTGACCGTGGAGTACCTTGGGCTGTCCCTTGTCTGCATTTCTCAAGGGCAAACAGGAGGGCAAAAATATTGTCTTCTTTGTGTGTGTGCCGCTGGCAGAAGGCAGTTGTTCATCCCAAGCAACTCACAGAAAGAGGCTGAAAAGTTTGGTCCGAATGGCCCTTCTGCCTTGGTTACCTTATGCAGGTGTTAGAGATGATGAAGCAGAGGATTATGAAGAGATGTGAACCACCGGCATGGCTCCTGCACCCTCGCACCACTGCACAGAGCCCTGGTAATTTTTTCTACCTCCTTGCTGAGCATTTGCCATCCCACCCTGGCACCCACTGGAGCAGGCACAATTCAGAAACACAACCCGAGGCAGACCTTCACAGCTTGAACAAAACCAAGCACGGACTGAATCACATGTTATACCAGGCACCTGGGCTGCCCAAGGGGTTTAGGCATCCAGTTTGCACTGGTCCCAGTGAATTTTGGAGCCTGCAAGCCATGGTGGGCAGTTTGGTGGTGCACCCTGTCTTCCTGCAGTAATGGTAAACCAAGATGATCCAGGTCTGAGGCTGGACTTTTCCACCACCTTCATGTCCCTGCTTGCTTTCTGCACATGTTTGTACGCCCCAAGCACACCCCACGCCCATCCTGGGGATGCAGGCAGCATGGAACATGTGTGAGCAGGGAGGGATCAGGACATCCCCTGATTCTCCCTACAACTACCTTCCCCCTCTGCCTGAAAGCCCTGCATGCCGATTCACCCCGTCCCACAAAGACCTTCCAGATGGACATCTCCAAATTGCTGTGTCCGACTTTGCATCTGTGCCCCAGCATAGGAATTTCAGCTCTGCATGAGCAGGAGGAGCCCTTGAAATGCAGGCAGTGCTGCAATGTGTCCTGCTTTGCAGAGCCTGTGCATTGCACAGAGTCCTCCCACACGGAAAGGGCAACCTCCCCGGCTGTGCATCTACCACCTTCCTCGGTTGTGCAGGTGACACAGGACTCTTGGTGCAGCAGCCTGGATCTGGCCAATGGAGGGCACTCTTAGACATATACACACACACACACACACACACAAACACTCCACGGAAAAAAAAAGGAAAAAAAATAAAAACAATAACTGCAGAAAGGGCATCCTTCCCCACTGCTGCCTGTAGGACCTCTCCCAACACCCTCACCCTGATCTGCCCCACTAACTCTGCCGTGCCCCCACTCCCCTCTGTCTGCCCACCGGCTCAGATGTGCTATCGTCCAATATTTACCTCCCTCTGCTTTTCCTTCTCCTGACCTTGGTACATGGCTGACATCCCAGCAGGGTGAAAACCACTCTCATCAAGCTAATCCTCCTTTCCTGGGGCTTCCCATTTCCCTGTAAGAAGTCCCCAGATACCAAACAAAATATTTCTGCCAGAGGCAGAAAACTGCCTGGCCCCAAAAAGCCTGCCCCTTGCCACTCTAAGAAAACATGGGAAATGAGTATGCTCTGTCTTTATTCACAAGGAACTGCTAGCAGCACAAAAAAAAGCTGCAACCACTTGGAAATTTTCTTTTTGCTACCAAGGTGAGTGAGCAAAGCATGGTGGAAGTGCCTGGAGAAACGTGGTCGCATCTGTGAACCAACAGCACACAGAGGAGTCAGGAAGGGCTCGGACCTGGCTGTTGTTTGGCTGCAGTGGCTCTGCTGGGCTGCAAGGAAAGGAGTTAGCTCTGGACGGCACCTGGAGAGGGATGGAGCTTGGGCAGATCCTGGAGCAGCACCTCTTCCATAAAATCAGTGCTCAAAATCAGGTTTTTCCTTAGGATTATTTTTAATGATCCATTTTCCCTCTCTTCTGTTTTCTATGAGTATTTATGTGACTCTGGCCCTTCCCAGCAAGGGTTTATCGATAGAGATTAGTGCTTATTTTCTGGCAAAGCAGAATCTAGTGAAAACTAGGACCTGAAAGAGCAAAAGGATGACTTATTGGGTATTGCAGGACTGGGAAATCCTTTGGGTCTCTCCCTGACTTCAGTGCACATCCACTCTCTGGAGAGGCATTTCAGATGTCGACCATGTCCTGGAAAGGCTGCTAAACCAGCTCCAGCTGGAGCTCCCCAGGTCAGGATCTGGCCTGGCCAGAGCTGAACTCAGACAAAGCCCCTTTGGGAAGCAAAGGAAAGCAGACAAGGGTCAGATAGTCCAGCCCTGCTCCCCTCCTGCTGTTTCACTTGCCAAAAACATATTTCTGCATGGATGCCTCACGACCCAGCATATTTGCTCCACCACTGTAGAGACTGATGCACTGCCCACTGCCTCTATCCATCTCTATCTCCTGAGTGCAGAGAAAGCCTGATTCTCACCTGCCTGCTGGGTTAATAAATGATATTTACACACACTAACATCCTTTCTCCCAAACTTCTCTCAGCTCCAACCTGGAGAGGCACCCGCTTTAGGGGTGGACTGCAGCAGACATGTAACAGCCTGCAGGAACAGCATGAATAGGGTGGGAAATATTTGATCCTCTGATGGGGATTTGCTTGTGGGGACAGAATCCCAGTTCAATTTTCAAAGGCTGGAAGATGGGATTTGGGAAAAGAGAGGGCTGAGAGGTGATATATAGATATGGATCATACTGCGATGCCCCAAGAGGCTTTCAGCCATAACGAGGAAACTCCAAAGCCCCTGAGTCTTGGTTGAATCATACCATCTCTGATCACCTTCAGCACTGGCCAGATGGGGAGAGAGTATCAGGGGGAGCCAGAGGCCAGATTTTACTCCTGGCTCCGGGATTTGTGCACACTGTCAGTTAAGCATCTCTGCCAATCCATGCTCCAGTTTTCCCACCTGAAAAGATGGATGTAAGAAGCATCCTCTGCTTTTTTCTAGTGCTCTGTGATCTGAAGAGCTCCAGCAAAGTGCTGGAGATGGTGATTCATTTCCAACGCACTAGGATTTCATCCCAAGATTAGATTAACAACCTTAAAGACTGAGGTCTCTGCTCCAGATCACGTTAATTAAAGGTGGGCCCATAGCTAAAACTCTCAGGCAGGAGTGTAGGCAGCTCAAGATCAGTTCCAGGCTCTGAATGTTTTTTTCAGTGAGTGGAATCAGGAGACAGCTGAGCAGGAAGACTGGACCCTAAAATCTAGGACCCAGTAAAACTGCAGAGAAAAGCCTGGCAGACAAGGAGGGCCAGATGTGCTCCATCTGGTTCCAGATGTGGCTGCCCGAGGGAAGTGGGCCCAGGGCTCTGCATCACCTTCTGTTGGGTCCAACACAGCCTCAGACAGATGTTGTGTGTCTGCTTGGTGTCTTTTAAACATCACCTCAGCCTGAGCCGTAGCTGTGTTTGTCCTCAGCTTTCCTCTACACGGGTACAATGTTATTGACATGGCCTGTTGGGAGTACTACCAGGACTGGGAGTTTCTCAAGGACTGCATGACACAGGGGTGGGTTAGATGCCGTTGCATGACGAAGTCTAGGAGCCTACGGGGTTCTTGGCAGAAGGCAGCAGATGGAGGTCGTCATAATGTTACATCTTTCTCTGCCTCAGTTTCCCATTAGCAAAGCAGACTTAAACCCCAGATAACAGTGGTAAGGTACAGCCTACTGTGGGTTTAGGCTGGTCATTACTCCACACTGTTCCCAGGCATTTCCTCATCCCGAGGGGAATACACAACTCTTCTGATCCCGGTAAGATCAGCCTTTCCTCCATGCTAGCATCACCCATACCCTCTGACTGCCCTAGCTCCCATCCATCCCCATCAGTGGTACCACCCAAGGAGCAACGCATATTGCCAGAAGTACCCTGGATTCTACACCAGCAAATCCTAGAAAAATCCCACTTCCCCTGTTGCCTTATTTCTGTCCGTTAGAGCTCCACGGCTGACCTTTTAGGGTCTTTTCCCCTATGCTCCCACCCTACTCCTGGGTGTGAGGGTTAAACAAGAGGGCCTCTGAGGGCAAGGTCATCCTAATGAGTGGCAGAAAGCAGGCGGGGGCATCGCAGCTCATTCGTACTGGGGACCGGGATGTGATTGATTGGAAATTCAGCTGGAGGTTAAAAGCACTGGCATTAGCTGGGGAGCTAAGTGGGAGCCCCCGGGGAGAGTGGATGTTTGGGGCGGGGGGGAGGCTGTGTGTGCATGCTGAGGCTCAGACTTGCACGGGTGTGTGGGCAGAGCAGTGGTTGACAAACCCAAAACTGGTCTTTGCGATTCACTGGGTTGCACACGCACAAGCCAGAGCTCAGCACACATCCTGATGCTGCTCACTTATGCATCCCGCATAAATCATATGCACCAGGGCTCATTTTCTGGCCCCTGAGGCCAAGAGCCTTGACATAGCTTATGTCCATGTGGCTAAAGTGCCAATCTTCCAAAGCAGAACAACATTGCCACAATGTCTAATGATCTCTCCTGAGCTGTGCCCAGGCACGGTCTGGGGTGGTGCTTGTTGGCTGAGGCCAAAACCTTGCCAGGAAGTGTCCTGAGATGTGTAGGCAGTGATGGGAGAGTGTTTCAGGCTGTACCCTGGCCCTCTTGGGTTACTGGTGCAGAGATGGCTACACATGATAAAGGAAAAGCTGGTGCCTTAGCCAAGGTACTGGGAGCTCTGCTCCTGCCTGGTCTGTCCAGACCCCCTGGGACTGAACAGCCACTGAAGTCTGCCCCTTGCCTGCCCCATGGCAGCCTCGAGCTGGGCTGGCCAAAGGAAAGGAGGGAAAGGGGGTGAAGACCCAAGCAGCTGTTTTTGCAACCAGCTCCAGACTAGGATGTGCACTAGCTCAAGTCCTAGGGCTTCTCCCAGCATCAGGAAAGTAGATTTCTACTTTGCTGTCCTCCGGCTCCTTACATGGCTGAGTATGATCAGCAACAGGGGATAACCACAACCAGAAGCCTTTGACCAGCCCTGGATATACGGAAGTTTTTATGTGTGCTCTTCTTCTGACTCCTTCTGTGGCTTTGTGTTCTCTCTCAATTACTGTGCCTCAGTTTCCCCATCTGACAAAAAACATTGACACTACCCCAATGATGGGGATAGATTTCCTAGGCAGCAGCTGGGAAAAGAAGGAAAGACTACGTCAGGGTCCAATTTTACAGCAACCCTGAAGGTGCACCATGCTCAGTTTTTGAATGCTGCAGTCTCAGCACAGTTAAAACTGGATTGGGACTGTTTCCCCTTCTGACAACAGGGATTCAGCTCATTTTAGGCATTCAGTTTCCAATGCCCAGTGACCGTGTCTTTAAATTGCACACAGAAGGACTGTAAGATGGTATTGCTCAGATTTGCAATTTTCCTGTACCTCTCTGCAGGACGAATATGGAGATTCAGGCTATGGCTACAAGAGACACCTGAAATACAGGTCCTTTTAGTAAAACCAGAACTGTGACCGTCCCTTGCCTTACTTTCACTCTCCATAGAGTGAGCAGCACAAGAGAACTTGAACTACAGAACTGTGCTAGCTATGGGAGTGATTCCAGCTGCTTCTACACAGTCTGAGATGAGGGGCTTTGAAGTCTTCTGATTCCACACCACAGTGGGCAAACAGGAACTTCCAAGTGGCATGGAGAAGGTAGAAATATCTGAGCTTGAGTAGAGTGTGGGACCTTTCTACCAAGACCTTGAAGGTGGAGAGAATCAAAAACATACCTGATCCCCTTTAAAGCCCCAAGTTTCAGTGGTTTTGGATCCAGCCATGACCTTGAAGCAGCAGAAGTCTGCAACCTGAACTTACAAAACAAAAGAATGACAAATATGTGTATTTCTACAGCACCTTCTCTCCAAGGTCCTCGAGGGACATGGAGAGCAGCAGTGAATTAAGCCTCATGACGCAGAAAGCCATCCTTATTGACCCCAAAGGCTGAAGACAAACAAAAGGAAGTACTTTTTCACACAGCTTGTAATTCAATTGGGGACCTCATTGCCACAGGATGCTGTGGAGGCTAAAGGTATAAAAGAGTGCCAAAATGGATTAGAGAATTTGTGAAGGACAAGTCCATCAGTTGCTTTTAAACACAATGGTCTGGATGCAACTGCCAGTCTCAGAAGTGTCTATTCTTCTTTGCCTTTCATTCAGTCTTTCATTGTGCATCCAGATGGACTTGGATGGCCCTGGGTCAGGGCAATCCCCAATATCAATACAGCCTGGCAGGTGAATGGATTGAGAGCAGCCCTGCGGAGAAGGACTTGGGTATACTGGTGGATCAAAATTGAACGTGAGCCAGCAATGTGCACTTGCAGCTCGGAAAGCCAAGTGTATCTTGGGCTGTATCAAAAGAAGCATGGGCAGCAGGTCGAGGGAGGTGATTCTGCCCCTCTACTTCACTCTCATGAGACCCCACCTGGAGCACTGCATCGAGCTCTGGGGTCCCCAGCACAAGTAGGACATGGACCTGTTGAAGTGGGTCCAGAGGAAGGCCAGGAAAATGATCAGAGAGCTGGAACATCTCACCTGCAAAGGAAGGCTGAGAGTTGGGGTTGTTCAGCCTGGAGAAGAGAGGGAGCTGGGGAGACCTAACTGCAGCCTTTCAATATATAAAGGAGGCTTACAAGAAAGATGGAGAGAGGCTTTTTACCAAGGCCTGTAGTGACAGGACAAGGGGTAATGATTTTCAACTGAAGGATGGTAGGTTTGGATTGGATATGAGGAAGAAATTTTTTATGATGAGGGTGGTGAGACACTGGACCAGGTTGCCCAGAGGAGCTGTGGCTGTCCCATCGCTGAAGATGTTCAAGGTCAGGTTAGATGGGTCTTTGAGCAACCTGATGTAGTGAGAGATGTCCCTGCCTATGATGGGGCGGAGCAGAATAGATGATCTTTAAAGGTCCCTTCCAAACCAAACCACCCTATAATTCTATGATTCTATGACATTTGCTCCTTCCCTAAATAACCATTCTTACATATATTATAGAGAGGTGCAGGGGTATTAGTAACCACCCCTAAGCCACAAGACATATGTCCATACTGTTAAACAAACAATGGCCAGAGCCTGAAACTAAACAGTGTCACAAGTCTCATCCATGTCACTAAACTCCCCTACCAGAATGGGTTGTCCTGATCCATTTCCTCCCGTTCAGTCTGCTGTGTCCTGCATGGTGCCATTGCACTGCCTGGGAGAGCAGTCCTTGGGATGGTCATCTGCCCTGACCTAAACCTTTCTGGAGTGTCATGCCCACACCCATGCAGTGCCATGCCTGAGCTAACCATGCTGGACAGCAAAGGGTGCCTGCCTGCTCTGCTCCCTGGAGATCCCCCCTTCTCCTTGCAGACTCCTCAGGGCAGAGACTGCCTTCTAGGCTCCCCTATAACAAATCCGAAGATGCTCGAACGTAGACAGGCTGGCAGAGGGATGCAATCATACCACAGGCACTAACGAGCCAGATTATTCCTTGCATCTCATCTATCAGCCTCATGACAAGCAGTTCAGGATTTGCATAAACGAGGCAGATGTACGCTTTTCCCCTTTTCAGCCTTTCTCTCCAGGAACCCTTGGGCAATGTGAGATGGGAGGGAAGATGGCTTACTGGTAAGGGGCAACCATGGGGGTTATTGGGAAGCAAAGGACTTCTCTCTTCTCGCTTTCTTGGGCTTTGTTTAATCAAAGGAGATGATGAAGGATCTTATGGAGTGATTTGTGCAGCATTGAGAATGTGCTGGTTTGGGGCTGGGGTTAGTTAGCTGTCTGTGTGCAGCCTTGATGAAGATGAAGGATTGAAGGAAGATGGTTTATATTTATTCTGAGAAGGGCTCGGGTGATGCTTTATCACAGGGATGACAGCAGAGTCTGTGATTTTCACATTCTCCTTCATTTGTATGGGTTTTCCCTTCTGGCTCGGAGAACAGGTGTACAGGACTGGAGTAAGGAGCTGGAGGGGAGCTGAAGGTCTGCAGACAAGAGGCTGTGCTTAGATTTAGGTTTCTACCCAAGACCCAAGACCTAGGAGGGGACCGCAGCTAGAATGCCATGTGCAGGTAATTCTTCTGCTTCTCCTTTCCTCCAGGGAAGGATTTTGAGACTGTTCCTCCTGCTTCCAGCCCAGCACTGTTAAGAGAAACCTCACCATAACGTAGCAGCATGCACAGACCCAGGTGTTCCCAAGCAGCCCTGCAATGACAAAGCCACGTGTGCAGCCCACGAACCAGCCTCAGTAAGCTAGGAAATGCAGGAGAGATGAGCAGTCCTTCTAGGAAGGTGCCAGGAGCTGAGGACCATGGCCTTTTTTACCCAGAGGATATGTTGACCCAACGCAGTGGGGCACAGTGGATGTCCTCAAGATGCTACCTGGAAGGCCTGCCATTTCTCCGCATTCGGTGGTGAGCTGAAATCCAGCACAGGTTGGTTGCAAATGAAAGCCCCCACCTCATGCAAGACACAATGAGCAGATGGCCCTCCTTTTGTTCCTAAAGAACAGAAATTCACGTGCCAACTAAATGCTAATTTGCCCTTTTGCTGTCTGTCTCCACAGGCTATGTCTATACTACTGAACGAAACAGAGCAGGGGCTGTTCTTTGGCTCTGGGGCCAAGCATGGCACAGCTTGCAGCCACACACCTCAGCTCTCCTCCCCTGCGAAACGGGCTGGCCTCAGCCCACAGACCTGCAGGAGAGAGTCCTTTGGCTCAGCCATCTACCAGACTGTGTCCTGGCACCGTCTTGGGCCAAAACTGCACCAGGGAGCATGCAAGTAATTAAACAGTCTGGATGATCACGGGACTATGCTCATGCCTGTATTTAATCTTTCATTTATTTGCGACGATAGACACAGCCTCAGAGAGGATGAATGGATATGAACAGCAAAGGGTTTGGCCTCTTGGGTTTCACTGGAAGAACTGAGGGGTGGTAGAGATCTCCCCACGGGGAGTGAATCCAGGCACCACCTTTGTTGGTTTAAGTGGACCTTTTCATTGGAGCCACATCAGTGTGGGAGCTTCTCCCTGTCTTGCCCAACTCTGCACATAAACAGGGAACTTTGGCCTTGAGAGAAGACTGTGAACCCTGCCAGCCCCACCACGGCTGATCAAAGCACTCCCTTCATCACTCAGCACGCCTGACCCCAACAACCAGATGAGGAAAGGTATCAATCCAGCTCCTCCTTTTTGTCAGGGCTGCCCACTGGCACCTCACAAAGGGCCGGCGAAGGTGGATAGGATGGGTTGATCCTGGTTAGGCGAGCAGAGGAATAATGTTTGCTGCTGACATTTTTCATGAGAACTGGATTGCTGCTTTTTCTCTCTCCCTCTCCCTCCTTTCCTTCTTCTCCTTTGCCTTTGCAAAGTGCGACAGCGTGGGGATGAATCGCCTGATTGTGTGCTCCTCTTTCCCCCACCACGCCGCACCAACAGCAGGGTTGGGGGATGGAAAAGGAGCCCAGCTGCTTCTTGTGGGCTGTTCTCTCTCCACCCACCAGGCACTTTAAATCAGACACAAATTAACACCAACTCCTGGCATCCTTTATTAATCGGATTGGCTCAGTGTTAGTTTGCTTTGCTTCTATCTTCTATTTTAATATTTCTTTTTTTTTCCCAAGCCCACCTTCCTGAAGAGCATACCTAACAATAACAGCAATGCACTAGAGAGCAGAGATGGCTCCTGAGCTGTTCCAGGTAGTGATCGTCTCTGGTTTCTCAATCTTTAAACCAAGCACCATGCCCCAGTAGGGGACAGCAATCCCTTGAATGTCTCATATTTCAGCAATCTCTTCCATCCATACTGCTCTCTAAGCATCGTTCAAGGAGAAACCCCATGCACACAGTCACGAACACACTGAAATGCAGCCACCTTTAGGGTACTGTGCATCTGTCATTTAACATCTGATAAGAAAGTTATGTAAGATCTTTTCTCCTGGCATAGGAAATTGAGGTAGCTAAAAATTGACTGCCTGATGTGGGACTTAGTGGAGGGGAAAAGCTGACTCCTGTGTAGCCACAGGTGACCACAGTCTCCAGAGGCTCCACAGTGACTTAAACACACAGATGTGTTCCCACACCCTGGAAAGTTGGTACCAACAGGGTCACTGACCCTCACCATGACCAGAGTCTAAAGAATAGCGATCACTGTTGGAGGCACACGCACTACTTCATGACTTGTCCTTGGAGATCCAAGAAACAAAGTACTAAGAAAGGGCTACCACGGCTGGACCTTCAGAAGCAAGGATAAGTAGTATTGTAAGCACTCACTAACCTCCTTTGCTGCTCCCAGCTTTGAGACAGGAATGCTGGAGCATATGTCCTTCAAAGCCTTCTATCTACTCAGTCTTCCCAGCTTTGCAAATCCTCTGGTCTTTGTGTGCCCTGCCCCTCATATCCCTGGCTTGTCAGTCCCAATCAGCAATATGCATGATGGAGGCAAGTTGTAAGGTGCAACTTATGGGTTTCCTGCTGGAAGGACCGTGCTTAGCTAGGGAATTGGCTGGCTCCTCTCTGCTATCTGTATGGCCATGTTTGCCAAGCCACTCCATCCAGCATGCATCGTTCAGCGACTGTCAAACCTTTTGTGGATTTCCGTCTCTGCAATATTCGTTTCTTAGCAACTCTGTTTGCTTTTAGAAAAAACAAAATGTCTCTGCCTGTGGCATGCTATTTTGAGCAGAAATGGTGCTGTTTCAGGTCCATGATAGTCAGAGGGACCCTGGTGAAAATGGTCCTGTCCGCCCACTCACTTCTAACAGCACTGGGTGAAATTCTTATTTGTTTCCTTGCCGTTTCACCTGCCGCAGGGAAAGCATAGCAATCCTGGACACGGATTGTGGCAAACAGCTAATACTGCTACATTGCTCTTCTAAGGTCCTTGCCATTCTGGGGATCTTGAAGCATATTGTATAACTCAGGTAATAAAGGTACAAGTCAGCAGCAAATTTTGCAGCAGAACAAAGTTTCAGCAAGAAAATACAGTTATGTGAACCCTGTGCACTTTACTGGAAATGTCTCTGGTCTTGCAAACTTTGATTGAATCCAGCTCTACAAGAAGCTTTCCCAGCTTTCCCAGCACATCCAGCTTAAGAGAAAGACCACTGAACTTGGAGGTCTGACCACAGACCCTGGTAACCTTGTAAAAAAGTTCAGCAATAGCAATTTCTACCATTGACCAAAAATGAATAGCAGGAACATGAGGGTCACTGTGTCATTGCAGAATCCATGTTTTTCATTTTTTTCTTTTCCGTGATAGTAGCATTGGTTTCATTCCCACCAAAATGATACAAAGCCAGTCTCTGTCTAGTGAAAACTGAAATGACTGGTCAGCTCTACTCACAACCCCTCTGTAAGGTAAATCTTATCCTCCTTCTTGACTTACCACTAAGGGTATGGACACACAAACTCATGTTAAACAGCATCAGCACCTCTTGAGATTATGATTTAGGAGTTCTTATTGATTGGAAATGAATACCAATTAAAAACCAACCAGGCAGAAATGCTGCCTCACTTTATAGGCTCAGGAAGGAGCTGGATGAAATGAGAGCCCAGAAAAACAAATGGGAAAAGTGCCCCAGCCCTCTGGCTAAAGGCATTTAGCATCACGGTAGGGGAGATGGATGAATGGAAAGTGGGACTTTTACAAGGCGAAGATCAGCTGTGCTTGAAACATAACTACAGATATCAACTCTCCCACCCATCACATCATTTCTCCACATTGCATTCACAGTTTGAGTTTAGCTACGCCCGTCACCCTGAACATACCCTACACCTCTGAACCGCTCAGAAGATTTAGGACAGGATAGAGATCTCACGTCACCAACTCAGCCTACCCCTGGCAGAAGACTCCCTTACTTATCTTCTCCTTCTCTCCATGCCCATGGGAACAGCTGATCCCCTGGAGTATACTTTGCAGCATTTTATCCACTTTGCAAGTGACTCAAATAATGATGATTTTCTGTATGAATCCAAAAATCTCAAAAAGCTGGTTAAAGAAAGAAAAGAAAGATGAAGAAGAAAAAAAAGACTTGAATTTTAAAGGTCTATAACTGGCAAAACTACAGATGCAGGACATGAAAGAGGAAAGGGGATGCTCAGCAACTCCACAGTTATTATCTTGAGGCCATCATGTCTCAGGAGGCCTCTGGTAATCAGTGGAGTTAGAGATTGAACTCAAGCAGCGTGGGAACCAACTTGCATAGTTTGTAGACATTTTCTTCGGAAATAACTACCATCCATCTTTGATTACAGACCCAAAGTTATTCACTGAATCCAAGAAGCCTCACTGACGTCAGTGGGGCCAGGAATCCATCTCTTTATTCCTGAGTTCAATGCCTACATATTGTTTTCATGCAGCTGTAAAGACCTCTTTTATGCATCTTCTTGATTTTTCTCTCGCTCATTCATCCTGATTCATCCTCCTCTGCTTGGAGCTCCTTGAATATCCTGTAAGAAGCCCACACACTCAGACACATTCTTGCCCAAGCCTACATTGCAGTATATTTGTCCAACTAATTTTTACTGAAATAAAGTTCCTGCTTTGCAAAATTGCCAAGAGCAATTGCTTTGGTGAATCATAAATACTGCAGAAAGTAAATGTTGGTTCAGGTTGGTTGTTTCTGCCTTTGGCAGACGAAGCCGTAAGAGTACATACATTCCTCAGGAACCAGAGTTTTTAATTCAGTAAATAAACTACAATGACAATGGTTATTCATTAGGAGACCCCTACATTTTGACCTGAGAAAAGCCCACATATCTGCAAACCTGCCTGCTAATGTGATCAGGAAAGACTGCTTCAATCTCAGCCTCTTTGGCTTTGGTTTGGCGAGGCAACTTAAGAGTTGCATAGATCAGTCTTTGCTCCATTAGGCAGTGACCAGATCTTGGAGAGCAAACCTTGTTTGGGACAGTAGGATCTCCAGCTCAGTCCCCCCTGCCTGAGATGAAGGACTAATAGATACATCTGATATAAGGCGGAGTGCTTTGGCATGCACTCTGGGAGGTGAACCTGTAGCACGTCATGACCTTGGTCTTGCCAGACTTCACCATAGCTGTGGCACGGGTGGTGGAGCAGAGTTGTGCTTGCATCCCTACCTCTCTGCTCAGAGCACTCACCTCACCTGCAAACCAGCCTCTCCAGGCTGATGAATGACCGAGGGGAGGATGCAGGAAGATCCCAGAGCCAGAAAGAGAAGATAAAGTACATTGTGCCACTATAACTTGTGGGTTGAACTAGAATATAGAAAGATACTGTGCATTTTATCTGAAGCCTTTTTAAGGAAAAGTGTACAAGTTAGACTTGAGAAAATGGGGATTTTCAGGCTGGCTGAAAAGTGATGTAATGCTCTTACCACTGGGTTTGGATGTTTAAGATGTAGGCAGGACCACCTGGAAGACACTGAGAAAGGGTTACCTTAAACTATCCTTAGATGACTAAAAGACAGAGGTACAAATCTGAACTGACCACTTGAGGCTCCTTGAGCTCTCCATGGAATTTTGTCCAGGATTTTGGACAAGTCACTGTGATCCAAAAATCTTAGTGTCTTGGTTAGTCCTGCACCAGCAGACAAGTTTTCATGGGAACATTTGTGAACCACTACTGTCCCCATGCCTTTGGGAAAAGGCATAGGTTTCCATGGACAAATTCATCAGCAGCACTGCTCAGTAAGGACAATTCATGGGAAAACAGCAACTGGACCCCAAAATAGAGATCCAGACCCCACGCCAGGACCATGTGCCAAAAAACTTGTTATTGAGCTAGAGTCCTTTACTAGAGCTCACTCTAGGTCTGTTGTTCCCTAGTACCAGTGGAAGATTGCTATCTTCTTAAGCAGATACCAATTAAAAGGCCCTCTAAGCTGTACTTTAATACAAATAATCTATAAAAATAACACTGTCATATTTCATAATATGGTGACTGTAATTCCACTCTTGTTAAAGAGCAATTGCAGTGTAATTATGATAAGTATGTTCTCTGACGCACTTTAATACCACAAATACAAATGTAATATAATTATAGTCCATTGCAACATGTATTAGTATTGCAATATAATTTTACATTAATGTAATAATATAATTGATAATTATAGGTTGTATTACATGTATTAGTATTTTACATATGTGCACACACACATGCACACACCCCCTCATGTCTCACAAAATAAGTGACTGAATGGTTCACGGTATGGCTGAGAATAAATACTGTAAATGTCACTGCAATGGTGTACATCCATTTCAGGTAGCATAGGGGCACCAGAGAGCTGACACAAACCATTCACTCTGGCAGTTAATGTTCTTACTATATCAACAGAAATAATTATTGATTAAGAAAAAAAATCCACAGTGTAATTACATTTTAATTGCAATATAATTTTCCTGTAATTACACTTTTTTCTATTATTTGGCTTGGCCAATAACAATCAGATTAGTGAGACATTGTTCTCATCATTTTAAAAGATTGTATTATTGTGCAATATTGCATAGCCTCCCAAGAGAAAAGGATTCATCATTGATCAATTATTTCAACCTAAACCTGGATTAGTGTTGGAAAATTAACTATCAAAAGCAACATTGCTGAGTAGCCCTCCTGAACTCTTCATGTCTCTGGTATCTCCAAATCACTGGCACTCAAAAAATCTGAAAAAAAAAACACCCAAATGGAAAGATGTGGTGCCAAAGATGGGTCCTTACCCTCAGTTTAGCATATTCTGTCAGCTTTTAAGGAGGCCTCTTTCCTCTCTATTTGAAAATGTTATAGTGTTTAGAGTGGAAGAGGAGTATTATTCTATCTAATTCTGCATTTTCTCCCCAAAATCCCACTTGATTCAGGACAGTTGCCTACCCAGAGAGCATGAGAAAGAAGGTTATTCATGCTGAGCCCACCTTACTCAAGATACAGTGCCATGAGCACCCTTGGGTCCCTCTGAATTCAGTGATAATGGAAAATGTTGCTCCACAGAAGCTCTGAAGAGAGTTAGGTTATTTGTCTCAGAAACAAGAAAAGGTTGGGAGACCTCATAGATGACAATAGACAATTATCTCATAATCAGCCTCAGAGCATTTTTCAGTTTAAAGCATTGGGATGAACAATTAGTACCCTCCCTTCCTCCATTTCCCCTCTTATTTCCTATTCATTAAAAAAAAAAAAAAATCAAACTCAATGAAAAAGTTGGGAAGGGAATGAAATCCTGTGTGCTTCCCGGATACTATGGATGATACTGTAGCCATGGCAACAAGCAGTTCAAGAGAACTCCTTTACCTTTGATTTTTCCATTTTTGTCTTAATGTTTACATGAAATAATGGAATTTTTTGTCCCCAGTCCATCTCCTGTATAGGCCAGTGATTCCTGGTGAAAACACTTTGTACAATTTCTCATGAACTGTTCTCCCTCTTGCCCATTACTTGCATGAGGGCACGACCCAGTCCCAGCTGAAAGCAGATCGACCATGAAGTTTTCATGGACTTTTATTACAACCCCCCAAAAAACCAACAGGAGAGGAGGTTGGGAGATGGGTTGGAGACACATCCTGAACTGACCGAGCAGCACATAACAGTTAAACATGGGGACTCATTACCATGGGATGCCCTAGGGGCCAAATGTTCTGGTGGGCTCCAGGAGGGATTACACAGATTCACAGAGGCACAATCCATCCATGGTTAGAGAACATGTTTGTTCAGGCACAGTTTCCAGCTCAGGAAAAAAATAATAATCCTTAATTCAGTGACTGCTGGAAGTAAGGAGTGTGCATCAAAGATGGAATTACTTTATGCTTACCCCTTTTTGCTTTATTCTTCTCATAGGCATCTGCTGTTGGCACTAACTCCATAGACCATTGATCTCACCCAGCATGGGTGTTAAGGAGTTTTTGCACTCAAAGTCATACCCAGCCTTCAAACTTCCCATCTGACCTGGTGAACAGCGGCGTTGCAAGGTGAGGGGTGATACCAAGGGAGGGGCTGAGCCAGGGAGCCTGGATCAGCATTCAGCAAAGACTCCAACCTGGTTCCCAAGTTCAGGAAGGATCTCTGGTGAGATCCTGTGTCTGATAAATGCAGGGCAGGCTCTTGCCAAATGGTGTAGTAAACCATACTGCTGTGCAAATCATGGACTGCTCATCTGACAGTCTCTCTCAGTCTGGAGCCACTGAGTTGTGTCTCCAGAGCTGGAAATGGTTTGTGAATTTTCACGACATTTCAGGGAAACCTGAAAGCGAGCACAGCGGCACAGGCGATGAGCTCAGAGTCATGGCCCAATGCCTGCCACTGCAGAGGTATTCAAGCCTGGTGTCTTGCTTAGATTTCTTTTTGAGAAATGAGCTAATTTCAGGCCAAGACTCAAAGCAAAAGTTCAGGGTGGTGAGACCATACCCCACAGGCACCAGATTCACCCAGATCCTCCAGGAAAACAGGGTTCCTCTCAACTGCAAGGAGTAAGTTCAGCAAAAGAAATGGGTTTCTTTGGCTTGTTTTGTGTGTTGCTTTGGGATTTTTTTTGGCCAACAAACCCCACAGGAGACACTGACAGGGAGCCCAGCTTCTGCTGCATTGGCTTTTGCTCTTTCTCACTTTGCCCAGCAGAAGCACTATGAACACATGAAGCAAAAGAGCCCTTATCCTGCCTTGCAGCTCCAGCTCTGCCTTCTCTCCCAGAGCATGCAGGCAGACTGCAGCAGCTATGAGAGAGGGGCCAGGCGTTTTCGTGTTTCTCCCCAGAGCTAGAAGAATGTAGCAGAGTCAGAGTCTGTGCTAGGGCTTGGGCTTGCAACCAACGCTGACACTGCATTGCAGCACTAGGGAAAGTGGGGAGGGAGGAAAGCCAACGTGCACCCTGCACGAAAAACAGCACAGGCAGGATCCTCCTGCCCATCTCTTATGGGAATCTTTGTCAGAGGGCTATGTTACCATAATACCTTATCACAAAAAGGCAAAGAGAGAAGCTTAGTGCTGGCATGTGGGAAAAAAAAAAACAACACAAAAAGAAACCCGAAAACTCCCAAATGCGTAAAGCATAAGCCTAGCTGAGCTGGCAATTCTGTTTCCTTCCACAGTTGTTGTGCTGCCAGTCTAACTCATTACTTTATTGAGTGCTCTGGGATACTCAGAGTGTGAGACTGTGCTTTTAGAAAATACACCGCTGTCCTATAGTCAATTCCATTCTTGCTCAATAGAAAGCAGATCAGGCTATTACAAAGAAAACCTTGCCAGAACCAATAACCGTACAAGGCATGGCGTTATGCTAAGATGCTGCTTCAATAAATTATCAGCTGAGAAGAGTCTGGATCCTTTAATACTCCAGGGATTCATGGCTGCGTAAACCTATGTGTGTATACAGATAAATGCAGTTAAACAGATATACTGTATGCTATTTTCAGAGGATTCTCTGAGTAACAAGGAATGACACATTTAAAACTCTAGCTTAAAATTGGTACTTACTGACCCACGTCCAGAGATGAAAAACGCCACATTTTAGGGATGTGGTAGCTAAAGAAGGGGGAATTCTACATGTCAACACCTCTAACACTACGTTTATGTAAAGGATGTTCCTTGTTGTAGATCCTTGGGATGCATTTATGCTGTCAGGTCATGGTATATGCTGAAAACAACCTTCGGAGGAGGAAACCAAAGACTGGCTGGTGGGAAGAAGGAGATTTGGCAGGACTGGTGACAGAAGGTAGAGGAAAAAATCAGAAGGCAACTTTCATGTCTGGGAGGGAAAAGTCATTTAGTTGAATCCACTTGAAGGACTGGAAGAATAGGTGGAGAATAGGTCCACTAAGAAACATCAGTGGGACTTCTTTCCCCTCAGCACGTGGTTAACACTAAGGACTCAATGCCATGATCCTTTCTGAAGGCCTTGAGGAGTCCCTCTACAGGGAGTGAATTTTTTTCAAGGGAGTGGCTAGTCGGTTTCAGAAATCATAGTAGGGTTAATTCTCAAAGAAGAGACCTCAGCTCTTCCTGATGGCCAGACCCTTCCAAGTGTCCTGAGTTGGGCCATCTGGTGAGCTGAGGCTTCTGTTATTAAGACATCCCTGAATCCCTGGTGACATGAAAAGTGGTCCAGTGGGATCTGTGAGGTAAGTTCCTCCTAATTTAAAGGGATCCAAATTTAATCTCAGAACTGGGGCAAGAAATCAGCTAAAAAATGCCTCTAAGACCTCAAGGGTACTGCAACTGGCCACAACATCCAGCATCATGTTTACCCATCACTCACCCTATCCCTAGCCTTTTGAATGCTCAGCATATCTTTAATGAACTAAGCTGTCAGGACCATGTATTTTACCGTTACATCTGCAAATAGTCAAGCAATATCCTCCAAAGGCTAGGAAATGAGGAAAAGGGGAGATAGCTATGAACAACTGACTGAATATTAAGTTGAAGAAAAGGAACATCACCCGCCCAAACATCAGCCCCACTTTTCTTCCTTCCTCAGTGGACTCCCAGCTGAACTACTGATCAGCCTCAACTCATTGCCTAGCTGATGAACTCTGAAAGATTACAGCCCCAAGCAGTTTTCTTCCAGGGAGTTTCCTTGCATTTCTTTGCACAGCCTGTAATCAGATATGAAGATTTTTTGGGATGCATTAGCACAAATGACGCTCTGCAGAAAGGAATTGTGTTGCAGTGTCTGCTGCACGCAGACATAAGTCCTCCCTCCCTTCCTAGTTGTTGTTACTATTATTATTATTATTACAGATTTCAAAATAATATGACTTGGAGGGTCACAATTTGTCTGGGAGACACAAACTCTAAAAATGATGTTTTCTTCCTTTTCATGTCTCCCTTGCCAGCAGTAAGATGTTGACATGATTGAATTCCTGGGGAGGAAAGAAGGGGGAGGGGGGGCAGGCAGCGGGTCCAATGTGACAGTGGAGTTGAATTCCCAGATCTTGAGCTGGAACAGAATTTGCCATCAATAGTGTTTGTAAAATGAAACAGTGCCGGCACTTTTATTTAATACTGGATCTTGCATGAATTCTGGTTATTTTTGCTTGTTGGCTAGCTTCTTCCTGAGAACCCAGCTTTACCAAAAATGAAGGGAGTTGCTTTTGCACTGCTGGAAAGATGCAGGTTTTGCTTCTGGGAGAACCTATTTACAGCAAGATCTGCTTTCCTGGGAAAGCCGAGATAGAACAGCTCAACTTCTCTGTGTCCTGGAGAAGTGCCATGGTGGGAAGTTGGCTCGGGGGAACTTGGAATGAAAAATGGGGAGTTTCATTTCTAGAGGACTGGCTTGATTCCTGTTTGGACCAATGTGGAAAAAAAAGGAAGTTTCTGTTTGGATCAGTCACAAGAAAAGGAAATCTCCTTTTCATGGCTCCCTGATGGACTTTGTGGTCCTTCCTCAATTTCTGACCAAGCTGGTGCTTGCACCTCAGAAACTCCAAGGCAAACAAGTACTAATAACCCTATTGATGATATTCTTCAATGAAACGGAGAGTCTTCTCCTCTGCCATCTAAGATCTGGTCTGAGAGACACTACTGAGGAAGGATGGATGGAGTCCAGCTTCTTTCTGCTTGTACTGCGTATTTTAATCTCCACAGCTTTCAGTCCCACACCTTTTGCAGGCATGAAAATAAGCTTCCAAGCAAAGATCTTCTACTGGCATAAACGAGGAAAACTCTAACATGTCAAGCAAGCAACATAATTTCAAACTAACTCATTATTTTTTAACAAGGGACCAGAGAGAGAAAGTTTCCTTTCTTACAGTAAGACAATAACTCTCTTTGGAAATTCAAGGAAGGAACAAAAAACTATGCTCCAGCATCCTAGATAGCTCTTGATCCCTGCAAAAGAAACAGCCTGGCTTGATGCTCATACAACACCAATGAACCAGGCAAATGGTGCTCTGGAGAGTCCTGCCTCACACCCTCTGGGATTTAACAGCAGTGATTGCTCAGTGCAATAATCCTAAAAAAGAGCTGGTCATTTTCCAACAGCTAATGACAAGTTTGTTAGTTAATGGCCCAGATCAAAGCCAAGGGCGATTAATGATCTAACAAACCAGTCGATAAACTGGTGATGAAGACCAATTATAATCCGTATCAACAGCCCCACCAAAGAATCACCTTTATTAGTCTTTTCTTCCCTCTGTAGGGTCCAGGACAAGCAAGGGGCTATATCAGGAAATTGCTTGCTCCCTGGAAACCAATAACCAATCAACACCTGGAGTTTATTCTGAAAAAATGTTTATGCCAGAAAACAAACCCTCTAAGAAACATTTTGCCTAGAAAATAAATGAACGCAACATGTAATGTTATTTGCCTTATACTCAGCTTTGCGACAGCTTGTTCAAGGGGAGTCTTCTTTTTCTTTGTTTAAAACTCTTGCCAAAAATCTACGATGCTGGGGAAAAGCACGTGTAAGTAGAAACCCATTTCCTCAGGTGTGATACTGACTGAATGATCAAAGTGACCTCCTTTGCTCAGTGAAAAGGCTTGTCTGAAAGAAGCGTGTATAACATAGGGATGTTGTTTTAGGAACTAGAGAGTTCACAACAAACTTCCCAGGTCCTTAAACAACCCAGGGTTGGAAGAACAACATTTAATCATAGACAACACAGGGAGAGACCTACTCCATCTTGCTACCTCTAGAGGTGTTTCACCTTGCAGAAAGCATCCCTGAACAATGACTTTCCAATCTGCTTTTAGAAGCTCCCCAACCCTAACAGCCCAGTGTGTCATTACCCAACTCTCTAGGAAAATGTCTGCCCTGTCTAATTTGGATATCCAGCACTGTAATCTAAGCCAATGATTTTTGTCCTGTAGATTCAGAAAACTATCTTATTCCCTTTCTTTGTCACAATTCCTCCTGTACCCCCACACCAGGCAAACCAGTCTCATGTCTCCCTTTATTGTACTTTTCTGTAGATTTGAAAAAATCTTATTTATTTATTTCTTTATTCTTTAGCATCAGTAGTGTCCTAATCTAAACTTTGAATTCACCAGCTCATAACAGAGCTCATAAGAAAAATGCCCTACCAGAAAAGCCTAATACCCTGTTTCCAGCAGTGCCAACAGGAGACACTATTTAGGGAGAACACATACATACTTTTGGCCCATGACTCCTATTCAGAATCTAGAACTGCTGATTCAGAGGCATTAGAGGAGATTCTGCCAGGTACCCCTTTCAGTACCCACCCGGTTTCAGCACCAGCCAGCTTCTTTAGAGGACACCAGTGGACATCATACTGCTGCAGTCTGCACTGATGGACTCAGCTCAAAAGAGAGTGTCAAAATATCATTCGGGAGCTTTGGGAACTGTTGGAGCCAAGGAGCAGAGCTCCTCTATCCCCTTTACCTATTCAGCCAGTTATATGTCACTTACTTACTTAAAGTATCTTTTTCCTACTGCTCCTTCTTACCAGAAATAAACACTACAGTGGATACTAACCCCTTCCCAGTATGAAAGAAACGGAGACGGGAATAGGGACAAAGGGAATTGGGTGGGAGAAAGAGGTGGTATGATTAGGTGATGGTTTAGAGGTCAGTAGGCAGGGTTAAAAGGCTGTTAAAATGTGTGCATGTATGTATGTGTGCAGTAGGAGTGGGGTAAAATAAACTCTTCTTCTGTAGGAAAATAGCTCCAGCTGATGATCTCCTGTCCTAGGATGAGATATCTGCATTCTGCTACGGCTTATATGTGAGCCCCCTGCTAAAAGTATGAAGGGCTTTAACTCCGACAGTCAGCACATACACAAGCTTTACTATTGGTTTTAATAGTGACTGTACTGGAGGCACACAGACAGGAGGAGTGGTACAAGAATGTAAGCCTTCAAACAGTCAAAAGGGAATGATAGCAATCTCCTAAAAGTGATTTAGCTCACCAAAGAGCTGCATCACTTTGGCGCTATGAGCAGATGATGATGGTGGTTTCAAGGTCTGGTTTTGATTTCATGCACGGTTCTGCTACCAGCCTCCGTCTTTGGGGACAGCAGTGGATACAGTGCATCGGTGCAGTCTGCATTGATGGCATCAGCCCAACCTAGCTCTGATTGCTTGAACTGCACCGGTGTAAATCATCTCTCATCCCCCCACGACAATGTGAGTCACTGATCCTGGCACTTGGCTGTCTTGGCAGGTCTCCCAGAATTCGTTGCATGGCTCTCAACAGTCAGGGGATGCTTTCAATGGGATTTGTGGGTAGAGGTATATTGACTTCTCTATGCCTTGGTTTCCTCATCAGTGGAATAAGGCTAATAACCCTTACCCACTCCTTAAAATAAGAAAGGAAAACCTTCATCAAAAAACTTAGCCAACTGTGGTTTATGTAATGCTTTGTGATCCTGTGGCAGAGAGAACTTTAGAGAGAAAAGTCAAGTTATTATGAATAGTCTAAAAAGTCTCTCCTCCACATACTGTCAATTGGTTCACGCTGACTTAATCTCTCAACTCAGCTGAGCATCTGCCTGCCCAGAATTAGCCCTGGGGATGGGAAGCCCAGTTCACATTCCACTTGCAACCTGCAAGGTGAGGCACTGATCTTATTCACCAGCTGGAGCAGGTTAGAGGGTATTCTCTTGTTTCCTTTTTTAAACACTAAGCTGTCCTACTAAGGCTGTCCCTACTTGTCTTACTTCTTTGTTCCCTGATGATCAATTTGACTTCTTCTTCCACTGATTTACAAATCTTTATAATACAGCAGCTACTACTGCTGCCAAACTTTTTTTAATGTCAAGTTCACCTCCACCACTGCTCCATCTAATCTTTATTAATTAACTAGTTAATAACCTCCAATTATTCTGTAAATAAATGAATGGCTGAGCTGCCTCTGTGTAGTGCTTTCCTCCTGCCAAGCGGCATGGTACCAAATTCACCAATTCACAGTCTTTGCAACAGATATTTTGATAGAACAAAATTTGTACCCTGGGATGAACTTTTTGCTGTTGGCCAAGAATGACCCGTTTTAAATGCTTTGAGTACAACGGAGCAGTATTAGGATTGCCATTAGTCTTCTGAGCTTCAAGGCATTCAAGAAATCACAACAGAGCTCCCCACCTCCACAGGCACCTTTCCAACACCACAGCTTTTGGAGCAGACCTGCAGAAGTGCTGTGATCCATGCTGTGCCACCAAATATGGGGTGGGTGGCCATCAGCTTTTCTGTTTTGGAGACATGTAGACCCAGTGGGCCAAAGTCTAGTCTCATCCCCACTAGCAGAAACAGGATGGCCAAAGAATTGTGAAAGGGATGGATATTTTTCTTCAAAACAAGCTAACAGGTTAGAAACTGTGTTGAAAGGCAGAAGATCAGAGCCCGTTCTTGATTCCCAGGTGTGTGACTTCCTGGGTGCTCTCAGGTAAGACTGTTCTGTGCCTTGGCTGCTCTGTCTATTAAAAAATGCACTGTGGGGTACTGAGTCTTCCTTAGAGTGTCTCAAGCGATGCTTTAAAGTCTCACATGCAAAGCTCTGCAGGAGGGAGCAGTTGTTACTAGCAGAATCACACCAGCTTCACGCAGATGTGATTGGGTCTGCAAAGTCCCAACTTCCTTTGTTATCCGCCCTCTCAATAGCAACGTTACGGTGCCCTCCTGCTCTGTCACATAAGTCACTTGCCTGAAGGTCCCCAATGCTAACAAGACCAGACTCACAACACTGAACACAGGCAGGGAGTAGTGCAACTTTACAGATGAGAGCATGTATATAGAGAAGAGTTGAGGTGGGTTCGTTGTTGACATGGGCTCCAGATGACCCAGCTTTTGATCCTGTTTACTGAGACATGGATCATCCTCTTGTACATATGGTTGGGGCTCTACCTATTCTGTGGAGACAGGAGATACTCCCCAATCTCTGTTTCAGATACTGTTCCCTGTGACTCACCAGCAAAGTGACTATTGCTTTCAGTGATAGAAGATCAGTCCTGTTCTGTCCAGGGCTCAGTCCTCCCCCAACAGACCCCTGAAATTAATAGCAAATTTCTCACTGATTTTAGGAAAGAACATGTCATGGCATTAATTTCTTGCTCTCCCTCTCCAGAAGGAACCATTTACTCCTCTCTCTCTGGAACCGTTGGAGGAATTTTTCACCACTGCACTGATGGAAGAAACGACTCTGCTTAATAGAAGCAGATGGAAAAAATATGAGGTCATTTGGTCACAAATGAAAAACTTGCCTACTCTAGTAGTTTAATGCGGAGTTTGCCTGGCCCCCTCTATGATTAGATTATTACTTATTCACTTATTCATCTATTTAATCATATCAAGGGAGGGTGCCCTACATGACCCTTCTGGGTACTTGCTGATTCTTTTGTTCTTTTATTCTGCTTTTAACTGAGATTATTTCCATACAGGTTCCTTTCATAATGAGCCCTGAATTATTTTACTTTATCATCCATAAGGTGCTCTATGGTTTGCTGGTGTGTCCCGACCTATCTGAGCTATTCCTGCAGGACACGTTACTCTTAAGTGACTTACAAGAATCAACCATTTGCAGAGTCCTGGATTTTAAGGCTAGTTGGACCCTTCCCTTTCTTACCTCCTGAATGGTGATGTCCTTAGATATTACACTGTTCCTGAACTTTTGGCTGTTATGGTGTGTCTTTTAGAACTAATACAGGTTAAATGAAGAGATGCAAAGCTCATTAGGGCACTAGCCCCAGGACACCAGGGTTCTCCTCATAGCTCTGACAGGTTTTTGCATGGAGTCTAATTTCATATCTCCTTTTTTAACTTTACCTCAGCTTCCTTACCCATAAATTGGGGATTTTTCTGGTAAAGCATGGGGTTTTTTAGCTAAAGATGAAACTAGTTATGTAAGAGAGAAGTATCACAGTGATATGAAAGCCTGCATAGAACACACTGTTTATTGATTTCTTGTGAAGTTGTCCCTGTGAACAGCTATTATTTGTTTAAAAATTGGCACCATGTTTCCTGGTTGCATGTATCTAGTTTAACTAAGAGTCATTACATGCAGTGAGGCTTCTTCCATCACAACACACCTGCACAACACAGCCAGGAGGTAGTAATATTAACCCTATCTTACATTAAACAATACATAGGGAACAAGGTGACTTGCTTTTGGCTGTATTGCTTAGTTAGTAGCAGAGGTAGAAGGAAAATCATGGGCCCCCGGTGACCAGTTTTATTGCTGAATGATTAGACCACATCCCATCCCAAAAAAACATAAATTATGGTTTGTTCATATTGTTGCTTAGCTTTTCTCAGTGATGGGACTGCATTGGATGACTTCTTGGGTTCTGTCTTAGCCTCACACCCCTTGTATCAAGATGGACACTAACTATGCTTATAAAATAAGAGGATCCTTTCAAACAGCAAACAAATGCTAGATATGAATATTACATCTGCAATAGCACTGCTGCATCTCTTCTTAATAAAAGACGCAGTAATCAAAACTCCATCTTGCCTTCAACTAACTAACTAACTAACATAAACACTCAGTTTAATCCAAGCACAATGAAGGACAAATCTCAGAAAGGTGGTTCAGATCCTGAGCCAAGGAAAATATAAGAAGTTGCATGTTCAACTTTGGTCCAGAACACAGAAGTTTGGACCAACACTTTTGCATGACTGGCAGCTGAAAGTTGTGCCCTGAGAGGAGAGCCTGGGAGAAAACATGCTCAAAGAAATTCCAGGAAAGCAATGAGGCACTTGAAATGCAGTTATCCTGCCTCATCTTGCAGGCCAAAGGTTACTACCATTAAGATTTCATCCAACACAGGAGCGGTGATCTGCAGCAATCTGCATGGCCTTGGAAGGGAGAATATTGGCTATAGGAAGAAAGAGTTGGAAAATGTGCCAGGCACCTAACTGATATTCACGGCATTAAAATGCAGCAGGACTGGCCCTGGGAAAAGTTGATTAATAACTGCCAGAGCACTTTCTCATTAATCTGTTGCTTTTATGGTATTGCCTGAGCCATGTGAGTCCCAAAACACGAAAGTGTTCTGGTGTAAGATCACCAGAGGCATGGAGTAGTGTTAGCAACCTGTGTTGGCACATGGTGTGTCAACACATTGAGCGTGCGTGTAGCCATGTTTTCAATTTCTCCATCCACAGTGATCCCACCAACCTACTCCGAGAAGATTCCTGAGCCCAATCTGCAGACATATTTGGAAGAGGAGTTTCAGACCTTTCTTAGTTGTCTAGGTACATTGAACCAGGATGGACCAAACTTCACCAGCAGATATTCAGTTGCTCAGGTCCTTCCAGGTATGGTGTACATGCTAAAGCTTAGTCTAAAGTTTGACTAACAGCCGGTAAGCTTATCTCTGCTCTTCAGCTCACAGCTAATGATACTGCACAACAGTATGTACGCTAATATCTTGTAAAACTGCTGATTTAGAGTCTATTATATCAAAAGCTGGACATGTTTGAGAGCTACAGAGCTTTCTCAGCCCTCACTTCCCAATATCAGGGTCTGAAACTAATGGATATAGACAGGAGGCACCCTATTTCTTAACTTTATCTGTTTTCAACGTAGGTGCCTCCATAAAAGCAAGTCTGTAGGCTCCCAATATAGTCAGTAATAATCTAGAAAACAGAGTCAATGAAGAGTCATACATGATACATCAGATGAAAGGTAGATACCTCTCCATGGACCCTCCAGATCGGTCACAGCGATGACTGCCCTGGCAAAATTGTGTGATTTCTGGACATTTGAGATGTACAAGAACTCCTGAAAGAAATAATACTCCAATTTCAACTGGCATTTTAGTGGAAAACAACCAGTGTATACTCACAGGTACTTGACCAATGCAGAAGGTGACTGGCCAGTATGTTAGACAGAGCTGTTCATCGGAGTTTGTTCTGCAGTGATCAAACACTCAAATGACCAAACTAGCGAGGAGGTAGAGGAGCTGCCTTAGAGAGATTACAGAGAGGATCTTCAAATACCGATAAAAGTAGAAGGAACAGCCACCCACGGATAGGTGCCTCGCAGGTGGAAAAAATCCTAAGAGTGACATCCGTCACAGCAGTGAGGTCCACTACTTTATGGGCCAGACCCGCTGTGTGCTGGGAGATGTGATCATGAACAGTGTTTCTCCAGAGCAACTGCAATTTTAATTCCTTCAGCAGGGTGGGGAACGAGCATGCCTCTTTGCATTATGCTCATTCATAACACAGGATCAGAAAAACACACAAATAATCTTCACGTCACGCTGTGTTCTTATTAAAGCCTGTGGGTTTTGGATGGACTGGGAGCCAAGCAGTGGTTAGGCAAAAACTGATCAGAAATCTAAGCGGCGATTAAAGAGCAAGTTTATAAAAGAAATTGGCAGATGATGAAAGGAAATTGTCAGGTGATGCAGTCATGAATGGCAAACAAAACAATTTCAGGGAACAGCAATTTATTTCTGAAGGCAGAAGAATCAACATGTCTAAAAGGAAAGTGAAGGAAGTGTAGAGACGAAAGAGAGGAGACAAGATTTTGTACTTCCATTCTGACGAGAGAAAAACAAGTTGCAGACCAGACAGTCCAATGAGATACTTTATTACTTCAGCTTTCTGGCAATTTATTGCTGTCTATTTTTCTTCTTATTTTACAAAAGTACTGAATTCATCTCCTGTGTAAAGTGTCCATTACATGCAGTCAAAAATAACTTTCCAAGCCCGATATGATCTGGATTGCAGCAGGAACAATGAGTCAAATAAGGAAATATTTCTCATCTGCTGCTGCTGTTTCCAAAAAAACAATCACATGAATGTGTTAATCTGGAATTAATAGCATTAGAGCATTCAGAGATTGGGATCCTAGAAGAAAATGGGGTCAGAAACCCAACCTTTACAAAGATTGAAGCCTAATATTATGCCTCTTACCAAGATGGGTGAACAGGTTATGTTATCACTGTGTACACCCTGCCAATACATGAAGGTGGGAACAGCTTTCTGATATTACCCTTAAACACTGGTATCGTCCCAGCTCACATATTCAGCCTCTTCACTTTGTCTTCAAACACAGGAGAAGAAGAAAAAAACCAGAAAAATATCAGGACATCACATACCCAACGGGGTTTTAAATCCTGTCATTGTGGGAGATACCATCTCAGGTTTCACTTGCTGGAAAGCAGGAGGTGCAGAAAGAAAAACCCAATATACAGGGATATATTGATGAAGTAGCTTAGAAAAGATGGGGAATTGCTCGGAGGAGAATTAGCTTTTATTTTCATACTTCTGGCTGTAGTCACACTAACCTTGTCTAATCTCCATTGCACTGGACTATTCTCATAACAGGGTAAGCCCTATGAGATGGAATCAAGATGATCAAGCATGACCTGCCTTTCTCTGGTCTATAAGATTCATTGGCTACTGTTCCTCAGGTGAAGAATGAATATGTCTTTCACGCCAATCTCAGCTCTGAATGAGCTTTTGCAAGTCAAAAACGAGTGTTCACCACCTCTCTGTGAAAGAAGGCAGAGCTATTTCCTCCATGTTCCAGACTGGGGCTTCAGGCACAGAGACATGAACCAAGTTTTTCCAGGTCACACAGGGATCCTGAAAGTCGGTTGTAGTTTCCTGCTGTCTAAGCCAACCATTTTCCTAGGAGGCCCCTCCAAGCCCTCTTTGGAGGTTGTTCTCTCTTTGCAAGCTCAAAGAGTGAAACTGTCTGAATGGAAATGGTTGGGAACACAGGCACACAGCTCCAGGCTCTTTTTGCACTGAAAATACTCAATTGACTGTTGTCTGTGGATACCTAACCAATTACTGCAACAACCAAAGAAATTAAATACATTATCTTGGCTTAGGAAAAAATAAAAAGCCAACAGCTGCCACTTCAAGAGAGAAAAAAATAATAATCCTGGAACACATTTCTTAGACTCCTGTAGGGCCCTCTTTTACAGCAACTATCCTAGGCATAAAAAAAGAAGTTTTTCCTGCCCTGGGTAGAAGGGCATATCAGCCCTCCAGCTTCACTATTACGTCATTTAATGCTTATTGCCTGGATTAATAGGCATCTCAATCGAAAATACTTTTTGGAGCAGAACTTGGCTGCAGCTGCTTTCCTTTCTGGGGATCCCCTACAGTGCTCTATAAAGCAGCAGATTAAATACTGATGGACCAGTGCTGGGAAGTAGCAGTTGTAGCCGTGGTGATTGTTCACACTTACGCCTGGACGTTAGATCTTGGCATCTGAGTGAGACAATATTAGCTGAGACGCTGGGGTCATGCTTTGGTATACCAGGACTCGTATGTAGAAGGTATATATACAGCAGCAAACACCTTCACAGTGCTAAAGGCACATTAATTATACTTTCTGTGACAGTCTATAGTCTTGGTAGAGATATATTCACTGGTGATACATTCTAGCCTTGAAAATCCAGGTGTTCATTGGATTTATTAATGGCAGAATGGTTTCTCTTTAAACATAACCATTTTAGGTTCAATATATAATAAAGGCTTTGGATCAGCACTGCTTCTCTTCATTCCCCTGCAGACACCTAGCAAACTCTTACTTGTTTATAGAGATGGTCCCAGGTGAGAAGGTTTTAGAGAAAAAAAAATGCCAACCTGTCTTTATTCCCTTGCTCCCCATCCAAAGCCACTGGGAATAGGAACTTTTCAAGTATGGGCAGCATTGGTTAATCACTGATTTTTGTGAAGCACGAAAAGCCCAGCTGGCAGTACCTTGAGCATGCTGTGTGTACCCGTGCCTTCCCATCCCAGGAACTGAGTCCAATGCTGTGTGACCCATAGTTTGATGGGAAGCACATAACTCTCTCGTTATGCCAAAGCTGAAGTCAGCAAGAGCCTTCTGCATTGTGAAATGCTGCCTAGCATGAGTTATGGTGCTGGCCCTCCTCTGAGGTGCTGCATTGATGTATGCTGTGGTCTGCCTTGCAGAAAGGCCATGATTGTTATGCCTAGGTTTGGTCTGCCGGCTGCGTCTGGGGATGGAGGTAAGCAGACTTCTGTGCTCTCCTCTGCTGCATCTAGCCTTGACCAGGCATGTTCAACTCTTCACTCATTACCTGCAATGTGGCTGGTGCTCGGCTATTAACTATCAATCAGCACCATCAGCCTTAAGCAGCATGAGGTAGTCTTGCTGTGGTCAATGCAACAGGAGTTTCCAGCCATACTCACGTCCCTGATCTAGCAAGTCCTTCCTACTACCATCTCTGTTTGCAATCAGAGCCCAGAACAGTGCTCCAAAGGGCACTCCAGTAAAGATACTGAGATAAAATTGCCTAACACAGGTCACCCCTGTTTTCTTGCAACTTGCATCACAGAGTGGTTCTTGAAACACTGCAGCATCCTGGGCTTGAACAGTAACCTTAAATGCCCTGGGAACAGAAATGTACTAAGAGGCAGCCCCATGTGTTTTCCCTCAAGCTGAGAGGGGACAGAAGATGTTCTCTGCCTCTTCCAAGCCACCATTGCATGGGAAGGCCACCGATCCCTACCTGCTGCCATCCCAGAAACAAGCAGTTTGAGACCAAGTAACTGTTGAGGAGAGGAATACGATAGCTTATGTGAATCTGAGAGCAGATCTACCGCTAAACCCAGGCTTGCTAATGCCTTATAAATGTCAGCCTTGTCTGCTCTCAAATAGGTAGGGGGAATAGAGCAAAGGCTGGTTGCACTCTGTGTTATTTCAATCTGACTAATGCTGCCAGAGTCAGGTGTGCTGAACTGCAGATGAAAATGTAACTCAACAGGTCTCCGACATCCTTAAACACCTCTCCCTGTTTCCCTATAGAAAATTGGGATCTGGGGTCTGTAGGGATGATGTGAAATGGCAGCAGAGGCATCCCAGAGGGCCGTGTAGCCGGAGGCTCGTAACTGAAAGAACCAGAGAAAAGATGTGATGCTGGGTGGAAACATAATTCTCAGGGGTGTAACAAGCTTGACTAAACAGCTTTTCACTCTGTCTCTGTTCACTCAACTGAGGCCACCCCCCTGCACCTCCACAAAAACCAGGAGCTCCTCCTGGTCATCGTGCTTCGGTAGTTGCAGTCTGTTCCTCCCCGGAGCAGCTGGCAAGAGATGTCAGGCTTTAAAGTGCATCTTCAGGATAATAGCACGATTGCTGTTTTAATTCTAAATTATGTATCACCCCCCCAGTACAGGCTCCCAGCAGATGTCTGTCTTAGAGCTGTACAAGGGCACTGTCAGCGCTGCATTTGTCATGAGCCTGGAGGAGTTTAAGAGGAGATGGTCCCACCTCTCTTGGTGCTTCCAGTCGTTTTAAAAATGAAGTCAGCTAGGTCAGCAAGTGGCAAGCCATCACACTGATGGCTTTTAAGGGAAGGAGAAGTAGGGACCAGAACTGGTAACCCCTCAGCTGAGGGGAGGTGACCTCAAGGTGACGTGGACAGGGGAGGATTGGCAGGGGTGGGGAGGGGGAATTTTTTAAACCACTCAAAGCAGTCTTACCCGTTGTATGTCAAGCCATCTCCATCTGGATTTTGAGACAGAAAGGGGTTTCTTTTTGCACAAATAGCTTTACTGAGTCTCTGTTGGGCTGTGGCCTAGTTCTGCCAGGGTTATATTAGCTTTTCTGCAGCACAATCAATACAATTCTTTCCAGTTTAATTTGTATTTTTTAGTCAGGTGAGAAAGTGGGGAGGTCCAAAAAGAAGCTGAGCAGTAAAGTAAGAGAGTCACACTGCTTTTATGCTAGCTCACTGATGTCCATTTTTCATGTGGATTGTGACCTGTGGTCCCCTTGCACAGCAAGACTGTGCTGGTTCAAAGCGTGGCGTGACTTACCATGTGTTTCACTAGAAAAAAGGTCTTCCCTTCTTGTGGTGCATTCACAGTGCCGGCATGCACCATGCCCCATAAGTGGTATAGACAGGGCTGAAGCTGAACGTATCTCCAGGGAGGGATGCAGAACTGGAGAAGGGAATTTAGTGAAGCTCCTTTAATGTGCATGATGAATGCCTGACCTGAGGGGATGGACTGCAGCAAGCGACCTTTCCGACATTAGACCTCCTTCACCACAGCTTGAATTATTCTGTGATCCTTGCAGGAAGGACCCTGGGATCTGTCATTATAGATCCAAAATGGTTATTAAAACCATCTGCCCTGGGCCTGACCTGGTTTGCTTTCTGATGCCAAATAGGTATCTTGATCTTTTCTGGAAGATGCGGAGCACTGCCCTTACATACACAAATACACGCAAAACCTCTTCCCAAACATCTAACCCACATTCATTTTCTCCTTGGACTCTCCTTTGAGGTGATCTTTCCAAAACACTGACCCAGTGACCCCATTCCCTCCCCCACCCCCCCTGCCCTGCCCCCAGTAGGCCTCCAATTAAATCCAAAATTGCCTCTGTACAAAAGCAGCTCTGTCAGCTCCATTCAGAGAGGAACAAGTGGCCTGAATAGCTTCGGGCGCATTGGAAACCGAGAAACAGTGTGGTCTTGTGTTAAAGTTGAATGGTGGTGAGGGGGGCGGTTGGAGGTTGAGGGGGAGCGTTGAATCAGTTAAAGTAATTATTGAGTCATTCGGGAGGCTGGGGAGGGAGGAGGATTCTTCCTAAACAAAGCCCTGTAATAGACATATAAGACATTTCACCCCTTAAGGAGGTCTTGGGCAGAAAAGGAAAGTATCAGGTATAAAGCAGCAATTTGTAGAAGTCAGAGCTATTGTGATGCTCTGGCCTGTCGTTCCTCTTTCGAGATGGTTGATCTTGGACCTAGCTCTTCTTTACTTCTCTATTCAATTCAGAGAGTCCAAATTCACTTCTTCTGGTACAGGGGGTACAACTGAGCATGTTTACATATATCATGTAGACAAGGGATTTGATTGCTTTGTATGTCCTGGAGTCATCTAGACGGTGAACCCAGAAAAGTGCTGTCAGGATCATTGCACAAAGACCTCTATCATTTGTCTGACAGTTAAACTAATCTGGCAGCCGCTTAAGCAATCTACTTTGGGTATAACCCAAACCCTAAAAACTGTCACCCATCAGCTCGGCAGGAAGACCACTTCCATGTATGTGTCAGTGCTATCCGTCAGAAAGATGAGAGGAACAGAGAAGACAACAATTCAAAAGGCCAGAAGAGAAACTCTCCAGCAGGGAGATGAGGCAGCAATCCAAAACCAGCAGTGGCTTTCTACAGAGGTTCTGCTGCTGCTGCAGGGGATATGCATCTCTCCTAGAGCAGCTGCGATTCAGGGGCAGGAAAACAGGCTGTTACTCCGTCACGAAGAGTGGTATCCTGGTTGCATTACATCCACTACAGCATACGTCCCTCTCCTATCAGGAAGAAGATCTCAAGACATTTTTGGACAAACCTTTAGTGAAGAGTCTCCTGTTGATGCTCTACATATAAGACCAAGGCATGCATATGAACCAAAGGAGACTGAAAGGACAAGATTAGTGGCAACTGCTTATTTTATCTACTCATTCCAGGACAGAAAAGACTGCCCAAGTGTTCATTTTCCAGTGTTTTGCCTGTCCACACTGAAATGTGAGTCCCAAGGTAGAAGTTAGTGAGTAGTCAACTTCAGGTAATGATCCGATACAATTTGTATTTTTCCCTACTGAGAGATTAGGATTTCAGCACGTTTATTAGTTATTTTCACTTATTCAATTATTTGTTCCTTGGTGAATGCAATTTTTTTTTTCAATGCCACTTTCATTACAAATAGAAAGAAGAGCTATTGGGCTGCCATTCTGGTTAGTGATATTGGTCAGAGCAGTCACAGATTGCTGCTTCTGCTCCTTGTTGGGCAGTGTACAATAGTCCTGCTGTCAGAAACACTCTTGTGTGAGGGTAAAAATCAGTACACGTTAATTCTCTTTCCTTCCAGAATCTGTTCTTCTTGCCAGTGAAGTAGTCACTGTGTTTATTACTATTTATTGATACTGCAGTAGTTTCCTGAAGCCTGGGTCACTCAACAGAAACTGTGATTATCTCATGCACTGTGCATGTCTAGCATGCAAGAGGTTAATAACAGAGCCTAAACCACCAGGATAATCAGATATCTGCTGTTTTTTTACAAAACATGACTAAATATTCATACAAGACCTTAGATTTTTAAGGTTTTGATAAGATTACCTCTTCTCCTCCTTTGGGGTAAAAAGTCACAGCCTTGCAGAGCTCTTTACTAGAAAATACACTAAATATCAGACACATACTTTTCCCCCTAATTACCAAAGTTAATAATAACCCCACTAAATTTCAGTGGAAGGTACTTCCAAAGTCTCCATGCACACAGCACATAGCAGGGAACTGGCTAAGCCGAGAAAGAGTTTAGCCTTATAGTCAGTCTATATGTGCTTGGGTAAGCCCTGCTAACATGTCCAAGATGCTCCCGAAGTGTGAGCTGATCTGAACAGGACTTAACGGGCTATCCTTACAGCTCTGTGCTGTGCTAAAGCAGAAACGCTCTTAAGTACTTCTGAAATTGTGAGTTTTAACTCCTAAAAATTCCCTCTTGCTCCTCAGCACAACCCCGGGGCCCTTCTCCTGCTCAACCTTTTCTTCCTCGTATGGCATTTGCTCTGCTCCTCAGACTCATCTCTAGAGCTCGGAGTTGAAGCCTCCTCTCTTGCAACAACAAAACATGCTACTACAACCTGCTGAGTCACGGTTTGGCGCAGCCCAAGACAATATCATCTCCTAGCAACGGTGAGACGATGCTAATGGGATTCTTGCACGTGCAGAGCTGCAATGGCAAACATGTGCAAAGGCTGCCGGGGCAGGTTTCACTTCTGGATCTCATGCTATAACTTGCTCACCAGGGGCAGAGGTCATGCCAAGACAACGTTTTTAAGCAGAGCATCTCCTGGTCCATCCTGTGACAAGAATTGTCATGAATGACCACACCAAGACAGCAGATAAATCCTGGCTAAAGGCACCACGACGAGAAACCAGCAACAGGGCTCACGCTGAGCTCCGTCTCGAAGGGAAGTTGCTTTATGCCCATCTTGCAACAGGCAATTAGTCATAGACTATTAATGATTGGCCTTTGTGGGAACTACTCCCAGGTGGAATCAGAATCGCTGGAGCCTGACTCATAGATGCTGTCCTGACAGAAATATTTTGTATCTCAAGGCCTGAAAAGGCCCATTACCTTGAAGCTGAGTTTGCACCCACTGCAGCTTTTGAAGCACATGCTTACTGCTATAGTGGGATCTTGCAGGTGCTTAAGTAGCTGTGAAAGAATTGTTGCCTCCTGGTTAGGCTACCAAGCTGGAATGAGAAAGCTCTGAGCATTTTCTGCCCTACAAAAACTGTGGTTGCACTGTTCTTTGCTTGTCTTTGGCAAAGCAGAGGCAAAATAGGGTTCATGTCTCATTAGCACTATGATTTCAGTGAGAGCTTGGTGCTCTAAATAAGTCATGGAGATGTCCCTATGTATTTGTAAAGTACCTGATAAAATGGGGTAGAGTTTTAGCCACAGCTTTTAAGCCCTTCCATGATACTTTTTAAAGCCCTTCCTTTTACAGCCCTTTCCTCCATCCTCTATAAAGAGAAGGGCAGGTTTGCAACATCCATTGCAGTTAGCGGAGTGGAATAGGGCAGAGGAGTAGATACTTCCAATGATGCAAGAGCTGGTTAAGGAGTGAGGTCTTTCAGCAGATCATTCAAGTCATAACTAAAGACACAAGTCACCCTTTTTGAAACCATCCTGGAGCAGTTACCTTAGCTTTTTCCCAGCTTCACCTCTATTCCTGTTTCACTCCACTTCCATTTCCCTCTAGGCTGTTCCTCCCCTTCTATGAGCTTGATGTTAATTTCCAATATCATATTCAAGATTTGGAGAATGATAAAGAATGGCTTTAGTCTAACAGGATAGAAAAAATAAAAACACCGTCTTTTTTTCCTTTTCTCTCCATCTCTACCCTTATTTCATGATTGTCTTAAAGAGGCATATATGAGGCACAGAGGAAGCATGCAAAGTGCGCAGGCTTTGTCAAGATAAATGAAATGCATTATGCCTCTACAAGGTACCAGCTGACTGTATCATTATCAGCAATGGTAATAAAAAATGCAGCTCTCTCACCTTAAGGGGATTTGAGTCACTGACATTTTAATTAACAAGGTTCCTGTCTCCCAGCATCAAGTCTGCATTCTGCACAAACTTCTCCTTGCTGTAATGGATGGAGAACAGATGTCCTTTGCCCTTCATGACAACGATGCCATGTGGAGATGATATGTCCTATCGTGTATTGCACTGGGGACTGGTCTCAAAGCAAAATGAGTGGGAGGAGGCACCTTAGCAGATGATGGTCTTTCCCTTTTTAGGTGCAAAAAACCCAGAGCAAGTAGTTGGCAGAAAGCAGGCCACTGACAGCCAGTACGAGCCAGTCACAAAGAATGGTCACAAAACAAAAACCTTGAGGAGTTTATCAAAATCCACAAACCTAGAAATAAGTGAGTGGACAGGCTGCTTTAAAGAAGGAAAACTGGGGGCAGAGCCTGGCAGAAAGGTCTGGTAAAGATCATCTAAACCATTGAATCTATTTTTCAGGGACTGCAGATGACTATGCAATACATCCAGAAAGCTCTCTGAAGTCTTTTCTTCACAGTCTCACAGGCCATGAAACACGCTAACCAACACATATGACCTGGCTATTGCCCAGGTGAGGCGGGTGGTATCTCCCCTTTTTCCTCCCTGACATTAATTTGTGGAGGTAAAAAACGGCACTAAAAATGAATGAAACTCACTTTTTTTGCTGCCCAAGGCAAGGAATAATGGATCTATGGTGCAAGGAGGGACTGGAGATGACTGGAAGGAGCCCAAGGAGAGAAGGGAAGAAGGTGGCTTTGTCTCTAATAGAAAAGCCTATAGACAAAGAAAAGAGAGAACATGGGTATTTCCAGCATCCCTGCAGGTAGAGCAAAAAGGTATATGTGAGATTTGTCCAGATGATATGAGGAACCGGGTTATATCTAGCCCCTCTATCAACCTGGTTGACACAACCTCTACCAGCTAAGATCTTCACCTACCCCTTCCATCAATGCTACATGGATAAAACCTGGCATTAACTCACGATATGGAGCACAAATAGGAATTTCAAATGGAAATTCAATGTCTTTGTGTGTGTGTGTGTGTCTTCTAAACTGTGGTAACTAATCACAGAAGGGGCAGCAGCTTCTCTGTCACTGGGAAATATTAAACTGAGACTGGATCTAATTCTCCTGCTCAGCCTGACTTAGGGGACTGTTTCAGAAACTGCTGAGTGAAGCTCTCTGGTCTGTTCCACACAGATGGCAGATCATCATGTTCCCTTCTGGCTTTAAAACAGTTTTGTGTAGTGAAGCCTAGGGGGTCCTCTATTCTCTGTGCTGCCCAGCAGCAAGGATCTCCCTTCACTTAGATATGTTTGAGGAATCAACCAGTATGTGAAAGGGAGAAATAAGGTTTCAGTTTTTCAAAACATGGGGGTTAGATGCATAGAAGTAACTATCTCCTATTCAGGTGTCCAAGAGGCACCTGGACACCTAGAACCATGTATAGATTTGGCAGCACATGACAAAAAAAAAGGGTTTTTATAATGAGGAATTATCTTTTGTTGTTGGAAGTCTTAGGAGAAGGCAACAGAGCACAAAACATCTTTAAAGCACCTTTATTTGGTTTAAGTTAAGAAATCTCTTCAGCCAAAAATTATCCCAGTCTAAAACCAGCCTAATTGTTTGAATGCTAAGCACCCCCAAGACTTGCTTGAACATAATGGAGATAAGGACATGAGAGTCTATCCTCCAAGCTCCTGTATTTTTGAAAGTTAGTCCATGTAGCCATAAGACAGAAGATGACTTCTGCAAACTCCAACCAAGTGTGTTGGCAAGATCTAAGATTGCCCTTTGTCTGCCTCCTGACAGTCACAAAGCCCTTTTGTGACTTTAATATAAACCTGTACAGCTCTTTCCTAACATCACATTTGCCTCTGGGTACTACCTTGTCTCGACACAATCCATTTTTAAACACCAAAGCTGCCAGTTAGTGCAATGCTGAATTGTGTGTCTGGAAACCAAATGTTTTTTTTAAAAATAGAGAAAATTGTATTTACAGTAGTAGTTACTGTATCATCACTATCAAATGAATTTTTCAGATGTGATCTTTTTGATGAAATGTTTTTCTTTCCCCACCTTCTAGCACAAAGGTCACCTCTCAACTCTGTTTCGTCATAGTTCATGTTATAATCCCCTTCAGTAGTAAGAATAACATAGTTGTTGTTTACACAAAGCCTTCTTTCTCTCCTAAAACTTAACTTCATCCATCACATTAGAAGACACTAACCTCCAGTTTGTTATTTGAATGCTGATCTTGAGCCCCGAGTTTTGTAAGAGTAACTTGACTTTGCAAATTTGACATAAGCAGCAAATCATGTTTGATCTTTGAAGACCATTTGGGGTAGTTTAGAAAAAAAGCATTTTTTACTTTTGGGGCACAAGGCAGTCTAACCTCCTTCACAGAGAAGAAGAGAAAGTCATATGTGGATTTGTTTTTGGCAACCTCTTGTGCATGCAGCAGATGTGGCAAGTGTGACTTATGGGACCAAGGCACTCTTGTCACCAGGTCCATTGCCTTACTCCAGATGGATATTACTGCTAGACATGACCAAAGCACCTAGCCATGTTCAGGCACAGTTGACAATTGGGTACTATCCTTTGCCAAATACACTCTTCCCAAACCTAGATCTAGCCCACTGGCCACAAAGTGACAACCCTGGGATAGGAGTCTGTCTAAATTCCCAAGCAGATGTCATAGGGAGGCTGAGAGTACGTGGAAGGTGAAAGCAAAACAGTTTTGACTGTGTCCTTTCCAACTTCATAAACATGTGAAGAAAAATGCACCCAGGTAGAGATCAGAGAGAAGTGGAAAGCCTAATTTCCCAAAATATTCTTTTATGTGGTGTCTGGGGTCTATGTAGAAATAGAAACCAGAATTGTGCACTGTTGGCATAGCAGCCTGTGGAATAAGGGAAAAAAGAGTGAAGGTAAACACAGTGATAAAACACCTTCACAGGTACTTCAGCTACTGGGGTTCTGCTTGCATTTCTAGCACTGACCATGTTAGAGCATGAGGTCACTTGGCTGGTTTTTGTAATGAGACAGAACTTTTCCAACACACAGTCCCTATTAAACCAGAGGTAGAAGAAAAAACTAACAGTGAAAACTGTCATCTAAAAAAGTGACAGAAGTGATGGCATGGTGGCTCCCAGGATAACCACTATGCCCCCAAATAAGATGACAGTGCTTAGGAGCTGGTGTCACAAGGTGGATGGAAACTTAGTTGAAGAAACAAGGGCCATGCACTGGGAGGGGACCTAGAGAATATGTCACTAACAGAAAAATCTGCTGGGGATTGCCTCCTTCGCAGATAAAAACATTCAGAGATGGGGGGGTACATCTGTAACTCCACAGGATCATCATATCCATCGCCTGCATCATCCACTGATTTCTGCATTGAACCAAATAACTTGTAGTTAAGCTACAGCCTGCCTTTCAAAAAGGCAGGCAGGTTTGACTTACAGATTTCGAGCAATGGAAAATCTACCACTTTCCTTGGGAAGCTGCCGTAGCAGTTAATTAATTTTGAGGTTAAAAAATGTTTGCTATAGTTCCAGCTTGAATTTGTATATGTTGCTCAAAGGAAGGATCTTCGTCAAGACCGCTAGCAATTGCTGGTACTTACACTCTACCTTCATAAGATCTTCTTTAAACACTTGATAAATGTTACAGAAACCTCACAACATCCCTGTGAGACATAAAAATGTAATTATCTTAGCACGTTACACGGATGAGAACAAAGTGAGAGAGGAATTAAAATTCCACTCAGGCAAAGCTAAGACGTGAATCAAGTGGGATTCCCAGGAAGAAAAC
The DNA here is from genome assembly GCA_013389945.1 of Fregata magnificens. Classification (NCBI taxonomy): domain Eukaryota; kingdom Metazoa; phylum Chordata; class Aves; order Suliformes; family Fregatidae; genus Fregata; species Fregata magnificens. Next base: position 271,049 of record WAAD01023252.1, read on the forward strand.
CTGGCACCTCGATTCCCTGCTCCATAACGCTGTCTCCTGCATCCGTACTTCAGAAACAGCCAAGGTTATGTGTCCTTCACAGCTCAGAGACAACCCCAAAAGGGATGATCTCCGCAGTGCTGAGCACCCTCAGCTCCAGGAGGAACTGAGGGCACTGAAGAGCAGGCAGGATCAGTCCTTCTTTGCTCTGTAGCTAGCAGTTTGCACTGATCCATGTAGGAACGCATTTCTCCCTATGCTGTGAGGTTTGATAGCACAAGATGTTTAGCGGAGAGTCAGGCCTCTCCTCCCCAAACACAGGAAGGAATACAGAAGTTACTTTAGAAATACTGGAAATTTCCAAGACATCTCAGTCAGGTGCATAATTCCCTCAAGTCCCTTAAGAAAACCCTCACCCCTTCTCTCTGTAAACCACTCGGTCAGTGACCAGTACTTTATGTCTCCAGAAGCATTTTCTCCACTGCTCAGCCTCCAATGTCACCAGCTCTTCTCAACAGGGATTATATGACATGGTTGGCTTGATGACCTAGAAGGTCCCTTCCAGCCTTATGTTGTAGTAGAATATTAATGACTTTGCTAATTCAGAGCTGTCTGACCTCCACTCTGTACAGCCACAAGCAAGATGATCTCTCTTTCATTATAGCTGTCGTGTTCTCAAATAACCTCTTCATGTAAAATGCATGCACAGTTTTCTTCTTCTCCTTGCAATACAGTGAGTTCTCTCTACCCAAAAAGCCAGTCACTATTCAGATTTTCTTCTCTGTAACTGTCTGGAAAATATTTTGGAGGATATTTCCTTTTTATTCCCAGCAACCAAAATAGGTATATATTTATGAAATAAATGGAGTTCTTTTAGTCTGAAATAATTTCACTTAAAATCTGGAAGGAATCTAATGTGCTGCATTTGTCTCATATATCCCCCCATCCTAGTTAATGCAAGTAAGAGCTTGATGAGTTAAGTCAGGGAAGCCAAGGAAGCCATTTCTGTTCCCTCAAATAAGCATGGCCCCCTACTTGCCCTCAAGACTACGCCTGCCTACTTGCCCTCTTGGAAGCTCATAAGCTCAGCCAGATATACCTTTTAGGTAATGCCCAGCACCTTTGTGCCCACGTGCAGCAGAAACATCAGCAAATCACCTGGGGGTCTCCTACCACCACTCAAACGAGAGCCCAGGAGGGTGGAAGGGGGTGAGATGTGGAGCACACCATATTCACGTTGGTCCAGAGCCACCCTTTCAGAGCAATGCAGGTAAGCCAAGGCTTTTTCAACCACTCAGAGGAGTTTGGAGCAGACCCATAAACTCTCTGCTTCCTAGACCTCTTAGGGTTATCTAAGAGTCTAAGTGATGGAGCAAGCCCGAATCATGCACTGTACAATCATGTAAAAAGTCTTCATTTTATCCAAAGATCTTGCAGGAAATGCATATACATAATGATGTTATATGGGAGGTAGTAATAAAAATAATCATAATAATAATAGATTTTTTGCAGACTTCTCAGTAGATTTTGGGAATTTTATGCCTTATAGATTCAGGCCTTTAGCCAAAGTTAGACCAAAAAGAGATGTCAGGGGAAAAGGAATCAAAGACATAAGTGAGTGTAAAAGGAAAAAAATATCACCTCTACCACACAGCAGTATCAGATTGATTCATATTTCAAAATAGGTTGAAAGTTAAATTTAGTCTGACCAAGGACAACAACTATTTGCAATGATACAACATACTGTAAATCTTATGTCAGAGACTGGACAATAGGCGATTTCTTCCCTGGAGCAGTGTTTTGCTGGCACTGAGCTCATGTTCATGCTGAGGTTCCCACTTGCAGGTAAAATAACACCCTCACTTCCTTGCAACTTAATATCTGAAGCTTGGGAAAGATTTACCCCTACCAGGCTGGCCATCTGTTAGCCTTCCTCAGCCTCTTCAGACTTCTAAAGATATCAGTAATTTTCCTCCCTGTCTGTCAATTTTATAGAAATAATACTGCTTTTGCATTTCTCTCATGAAATATTTCTATTACATTATTTTACCTTCTTTGCTGCATTTCATGATAAATATTCTCATTAAAACTTCTTTTACAGGCAGTTCTTTGGTATATTCTGATTTTCTGGTGCTCATTCCTTAACTGTCTCCAGTTCCAAGCTCATGTCTAGTCAACATCTGCCGCTTGCCAATAGTCTACAACTCGCAAAGTCTTATACACACCCAGCAATCTTGCAGCTCACGGGGAAATCTGAAAGGAAACCCAGCAGGGAAGCCACATGTCCTGATAGATAGTACTCTACAATGTGCATAAATCCTCCTCCCATCCCAGAACGCAAGTCTTTTCTAGGGAGGAGACAGACAGATTTTTAAAAATATCCAAATTAAAAAAAAAAAAAAAAATCAGAATATTAAAAAAAAAAAAGGAAAAAATCTTAGAAGGATATTCCCTGTTTTCTTGCAACAGTGGAAGCCTGAGCCCCTTCTGTGCCAAGGCAGTTAGACCAAGGTTGGACAGGGGAGAATAGTCTGCGGGGACCAATTGGACTAATAGAGATGAATGAGTCGGTTAAGTGAAAGGTCTTTTCCATTTCTTACCAACCATGATTGAAGGAACAAAAGCCACTGAAGAACAGGGATCTCACTTAGGGAAAAACCAGCTTATCAACAGGGAAGTATCGAGCACAATATTTTGTTTTAGTGAAATATTTGGCATGTCCTGCAGTGATCAATGCCAGAGCTTTGGAGAGAACGATAGCAATAGACTATAATTAGCTGCGATAACTCCTTACAATAACAAGTATATTCTGGTTTGAATTATTCATGAACTACTGTGTTATTTATGGAAATTCCAACCTTTCTTTGCCTCTGGTAATGTGGGGTGTTTAAGTTTTGGGTATTTCTTATTTTATTTGGCCAGACACAATGTTTTAATTACTAAGCACAGGAATAAATAAATAAAAAAGCTTCAGGAAAAGTGGGGGGAAAAAAGTAGTTTTCAGCAAGAATCCAGTTTTCACTCACAGTGGGGGGTGTGGAGGGAGCAACAGGATGTGAATTGCTATATTCTCCATCAATTACATGTCTTTCTGACAATACAGTATACGGACCACCTAACTGGAAGAAAAAAGGAACTGCTTCTTTGGGAAGGACCAGGCTCCTCAGCTTTCTGAGCATGATTTCTCACCAAGCAGATGGAGGGTTTCAGCTTTCCCCCAAGGTTCCCTGACTGAAGTACCCGAGGAAGCGCTTGGCCAATGTTCTGCATCTGACTGATGCCTCTGCTCCCAGCAAATTGACCCAACGGCTCGGATTTTTGCCTTTTTATCTCGAGAGATGCATTGTTTAGTTAAGTTCCAGCTAGCAAAAGTGATGGGGGAGGTATTATACATTAAAAATTAATTTACTTTGGCAGCCCAAGATAATGAAGTCCTCTATTCACAGAACAAGCACAGCCAGGCACTTACAGGGCTGCTGCTTCAGTTTATTGTTGCTCCACCTTCCATCCTTGCCTTTAGGAGACTACTTACCAGGAGAAGATGTGGCTTCTGTCTTACTGCAAGGAGTACTACTTGCCTTTTGGCTATAAAAGTATCAGTCCTCCAGGAGCAAAGGCTCTGATCCAGCAAATCAGAGAGATAACTGCACTCTCCTTCAAAACCAGTGGGTTATGCTTATAACCAAACCAAAGCAGCTTGCACACCTGATCTGAAGCAGACTGATGTTCGTAGCAAAACATTCTTCCTCCTATCCAATGACCATCATTATTTTGGGGAATATAAGACGAAGAATCACCCAAATTTATTTCTCCGGATAGCCCTCCAGCAATAAAATACTTCCTATCAACAAAAGGTCATTTTCATGCAAGATCTTGAGCCTCTATTTCAAAAGTTTTCTGTACCCAGATTTTACAAACCGCTTGCCCTTCACAGTAGCTTCCACACAGACCTGTGCTGAACCGAAATGCTTGCTTTCCGAGAGGTGAAGCAATCCCCACCTTGCATAATAGGTTGGAAATATTACTTCTCACCCTATCCTCCCTGAAGGAAGACTGCCACATATCTGCCAAAAGGGAATGAAAGTAATCTAACATCCATATACTGTATTAATAGATAAGTTGTTGAGAGACCACTGAAGTACTTGATATCTCAGCTACTGATACATGATGTAAAACTGTATGTTGTACAAAAGCCAACACGCACACACGTGTGCAAGTACACACGTGCACACACTCTTTACACATTGCCATTTACCCAGAACAGAGGAAAGGCAGTGATGCTAACATTGATACCCGAAGAGCATTATTGGGTATTAGATTTCTGGACACTTCAGAGTCAAGTAACACCAAAAGATACTTGGTACCAAAAGACCTTTTACAAACTTGGCTTTGAGGTCTCCCAGCTTCACAGGTGATCTCTGTGTGCCCTAAAGACTGGGAGAGGATTGACATCATGTTCTACTAACAAAGACTGTACCTTGGTTTTAGGATTCCTTCAAAAACCAGCTTTCTGGTTGTATAATGCTGTCCTGAGACTTGCCACTTTTGGTAGAAAAAAACCCATCCCTCAAGGGATCCTTCCAGGTTTTCCTGATATTTAGGAGCAGTTGCTTGACTCCTAAAATGAGCCAGAAAGGTGAAATTCTGGGGGAGTGAGAGGAGAGGTAAATCACAAGACCACATATTTAGGAGAGATCCCTGTTCTCACCCATGCAGAGGATGTGTGAATCACTGCTGAACGGTCCGCTGAGCTGACTGTGCATCTTTCACCCCAACTGCTGCATTTCTTCATCAGCAGCAACTAGGGCAGAGGACACATTCAATAGCTGCTGAATATAATTAAGTCTAATTGCAAAGTTAATTGTTGAGGAAGAGGCGGGGGCAGAAAAACAAACAGCGTGAAACTAAGTGAGGATATCAGAGCTCAGTGATCTGACACCCTCAAGATAAAGCTGAAATTCAGCTTCCCTGCCCCATATTAACTGCATCCCCCTGTGTACATATGTGTCTATCACTCCTCGCTTCTCTGACCAGACACCAATGACTGCCCAACCCCTCTCTCCCAAGGAAAGAACTCAGCCCCATTAACAGCTAAAGCAGGAAATTGAAAACATCTCAGCAGTATTCACCTGAAAACTTGTTCAGGTTGGGACTCAAGGCGAATGAGGGCATCTTGGTACTAGGAGGAAATTATTTGACTGCAGGACAAGTCTGACTGTTTGTGGGTTATATTCCCAGCTGAAACTCATTGCTGTAGGTTCATTGACTAGGACAGAGCTATTCTGCTGCTACAGCTGCTAAGATATCTCTTAGATGCTGCTTCATTCAGAAATCAAGCTTGAAGTCTTCCAAGACCTGACCTACCATGATATTTCAAGGCCTCCAGTCTGAAGGAAAGTCCCTGGGGATATATGTCAAAAGTAGCATGGAGTGGGCTCGGAGACATATGTAGGAATCAAAAAATTCAAGTTTACTATCACTGTTGGTAGGCACAGGGAAGGGATATCCATCCTTGTGCTTCAGTGCTTAAGTCTAGTATATAACTTAGAGATTTGGGTGGAATCTGTTGCCTCCTATCTGTCTGTCCATGAAGGGTCACTGGCAGAGGTGGGATGCCAGCCCACCTGGACCTTCTCAGGGATCCAGCCTAGGCTTTGAGAGCTGGAGGACTATGGTGCACGCACCTCGCTGTCTTCAGTAGCAAACAAATCCTGGGATCACTGCACAACACTGAAGGGAGCTGTGCCAGGCAGGGGATGCTGAGGATAAAGGGGTCTGTGATGTGGCAACACAGACTGAAAGATTGTACTGCACAAACATCCCCAGACAGTCACTCTTCTCTGATGCAACATTAAATATCAATTTGCAATTGGAGTGAATTTTGTGTTTATTCAGGGGAATTCCTTCTCCACTTGATGTTCCATACAATTTTGGTGTTTCCCAATGCAAACAGCCACAGAGGGAGTTAAGGGGGGAGAGAGAAAAAAGCACATCAACCATATCTTATCCAAAATAAGCCAGGAGAGATAAGGGCTGGGTCTCACTCGGAAAGATGCACATCAGTCAGATTCTTCCTGTGTTTGAAGCATGCAGTCAGTCAACATCTCACTTGTGTTGCCTGATGCCAAGTAGACTTGCATGTGTCTGCGTGCACATGTAGGATGCTAACAACTGATATAATGACCTTATGAGAAAGAGCTGGGCTTGCCTGTCCTCTGGGTTGTCACAGGAGAAGCAGCACCACTGGGACCTCTCCTGGAGACACCCTCACACACATGCACACCCCAAACCCCAGATCTTCCCAAGTGCCCCTCTTTGCATGGAACAACTGCAACAGGTCCTAAAAAGGCATAGTCATCTCCAAAATACATTCTTGGACCACAGATCTATCACTCAGCTCAAAGATCACAGAACAAGAAGTGCAGAGTAAGGTCTCCCCCACCAAAGGGAAGGAAACTAACCCCTTTTTTTGCTCACCATGTACAAGCAACGATCACAAGGTTGTTGTACAAGCAACAGGGATGACAGGGATTTGCATTGGGAAACATGTAAAAATGCTGAGTGATTTTGCTGGGTAAGAGGGTTCTTTGGTTCCCCCCTAGCTGTTATTTTTTCTGTCGTTTTAGTATAATCTCCGGGGAAGCAGGGTGGGGGGCTGAAGGAAATCCAGCTGTTGCCATGGCAGCCTCTAGCTGGCCATCTCCCGCATCACTCGAGTTGCAGAGTGTTGTTTCCCTCCAGTGCCAGCTCCTGGTTTCAGAGCAGAGGAGTTTTCCTACTGGGGATGGTAGGGAGGGAGTGTGTGTGCAAAGCAGTGAAGAGGAGGGACCAGCAGTCAGCATAGGATGGGAAGAGGTGGCCTGGAAGAAGGACGGATTGCATGAGAGTGGGTGAGGACAGACCATCAGGAGTGAAGGTGAATGCAGTGATGGATGGAAAGGAAACTTTTAAAGGCAGAAACAGAATTATCTTGGTGGAGACTCCAGGCAGAGATAGAGGTGTGCTCATCACCTAGAAACTAGCCTAATTTGTGCTGACACTTGCCCAAAACTGGTGGAGCTTCCCCCAACACAAGAGCCCTTTAAAAAATACTCTGCTACTTTCCCCTAAACCCATCTCTGGCTTCTGCCACAAATAGCAGCACCGCTTTCTGAGTTCAGACTCTAAGTTTAGTCTCCATCACGTTTAGATCTTAATGCAGCCCAGACGTTAAAAATTCATGTTCTGGCAGTTCCCATTTTCACAAGGGCCTGTTTGAACTAATGACGTTGCCTCAGTGAGCTCTTCATAAGTTAATCATATGCTATCGCTTCTCACTTCCCTGAAGATGGAAGCGGAGGAGTCTTGCTCACAAAAAGTTTCAGCATTCGTGGCTCTCCTTGAAGACAATCTTCCATACCTCTGCAGGATTTACCCGACTGCTTGCTGAACTCTTCAGGCAGTAAATGTGAGGAGCTCATAGGAACGTTCCTGGGGACCAAGTGACAAAGTCCAGCAAGGAAGCTTCTACTGTCCTTAGTACTAAAAGGAAAAACACACTCAAAGGGCTGGAAGGTTAAAATTCATGGCCTCCCCTATAGCTGGCATTATGCAGCTATGGAGGGTCCACTAACAATTTGCTCTACCCACCACAGGAAGCCCTCAAAAACCCAGATTTTCTCTGAAGAAAATCCCTACAAGCTACAAAACTACAATGCACCACATTAAGAGAGCAAGAGGGATGAGAAGATGTTTAAAAATCTTAGGGATGAGCTATAGCAATGAATTTTTTAGCTGAAAATGCCTTGATGGCCCTAAACAGACCACATTTAACACTACTGAGGAAAACCTGACCTGATGTGTAGTGTTCATCTACCCAAGGGCAAGACTGACCAAGCAGGCACCTGAGAAACCTGATACCACTTCAAGAATTGGTAGCTGTGCTGGTTTTGGCTGGGATAGAGTTAATTTTCTTTATAGTAGCTAGTATGGGGCTGTGTTTTGGATTTGTGCTGAACACAGTGTTGATAACACAGGGATGTTTTTGTCACTGCTGAGCAGTGCTTACACACAGTCAAGGCCTTTTCTGCTTCTCACCCCACTCCACCAGCGAGTGGGCTGGGGGTGCACAAGAAGCTGGGAGGGGACAAAGCCGGGACAGCTGTCCCCAACTGACCAAGGGGATATCCCACACCATATGATGCCATGTTCAGCATATAAAACTGGGGGAAGAAGAAGGAAGGGGGGGACATTCGGAGTGATGGCGTTTGTCTTCCCAAGTAACGGTTACACGTGATGGAGCCCTGCTTTCCTGGGGACAGCCAAACACCTGCCTGCCAATGGGAAGGAGTGAATGAATTCCTTGTTTTGCTTTGCTTGTGTGTGTGGCTTTTGTTTTACCTGTTAAACTGTCTTTATCTCAACCCAGGAGCTTTCTCACTTTTACCCTTCTAGTTCTCTCCCTCATCCCACCAGTGGAGAGTGGGTGAGCGGCTGCGTGGTGCTTAGTTGCCGGCTGGGGTTAAACCATGACAGTCCTTTTTGGCACCCAACGTGGGGCTCAAAGGGTTAGAGATAACAACAGGTTTGATTGGAATGCGCTAGATCAAATTTGAACATAGTGATGGCAGCGATCACTTAGAGACTGAATGGATGTGAAGCCAGTGGAAAGACAAGCAATCAGTAAAGAGCTTCCTTTTGTGCAGGGTCATCTTTGCACATAACAGGAGGGGAAAACATTAGTCCAAAAGTCAAGAACACTGAAGTGGGAAAGGACTTGCAGGTCCCATTTAATATGTGCTTCCAGTCCAGGGAAAGATTTATTTCATCCTGTCTAAACAATTCAGGTAATGGGCCATCCTTAAAAAGCCCATTGCATCCTCCCATATTTTTCACAGTCAACATAACTCCTTCAACCTCCTAACAAAGCTTACAGATCCATCCTGTCCTCGGACATTAGAAACCCTTTCCCTCAACTATTTCATCCTTACTCTTGCTTCCTAGTCCCAGTGTGTTTTCTCTTAACAGTCCTAGCTTTGTTCAAGCTCTGATGTCTGGTGACCCCACTATAGAGATGGGCAGGTAATTGTGCATCCTGTTCTCAGGCTGTGGCTGACATCAAGGTGCACACGGGATATCAGATAGTCTAAGCAGGTTACGCAGCTTTCTCACAGACAGGACAGGGCAGAGGTTTATTTACCTTTCCCCAGGTATCAAGAAAATGCAATGGTACCTCCTCTTTCCCTCCCCAATTCAAGTTCCAAATGAAGCCTTCAGTCCCTTGGTCCTCTCTCCCCTCCTCCTCCACCCTGGGTTGCTACTTTCCACCAAGCTTTATGCATGGTATTTTCTAGGGTATTTTTTTCACCTAATACCAAAGCTACAGATTGTGCTGCACTGGGATCCTTTTATACTGCCACTCTAACTCCTGCATCTCTTTACTCCTCCTGAGCATCATCCAGCTACCTCTCCTCCTTTCTAAAGTGCATCTCTCTCTGCAGAGACCAGCATCTTGCAGTGTCTTCACTCAGCTGGAAGTCTCCAGCATAGGAAATTAGCACCACCAATTATTCTAATACCCCTAAGCCCTTCTAATCCCACTGATGCTCTGTTTCAGCCTCCTCAAGCTGAAGGCAATCCACTGATTGTTTCTTCAGCTCAGCAATGAGCATGGGGCTTAGGAGGAATAGAGCAGCTTGCTTCTGTCTTCCTGGGCTTGTTATCACATATCTTTTGTCTTCACAGTCATGAAAGGCTGCTGATGAGTGTAATCACAGGGGAAAGCTCAGATCAGAGAAGAGTCCACAACCAGAGTGCGAAGGAGTGGGTCAGAGGTTCATTTAGATCGATGGCCACATACAGCAATTGCATAAATCTAAAACTATACCAACATGGGGATGTGTGGTGTGATTTTAGAGGCAAAAATAGTGATAGAAGTGGACAGAGATGCTATGCAATGACAGCGGTTTCTGAATGGCTATTCAGGAATGAGACATCTCCTAACTGCAGTAAGGAACTCTTTCTCTTCACGCCAATTGTTTAAAGCATTGAATAGTCCTACCACCTGCATTAGGACAGGAAAGACAGTTTTGATTCTCCACTTCTCTGAGCATGAAATAGAGCCAGGTTAAACACCCAACTCATTCTAAAGCCACTGGGGAGGATTAAAAAAATAAATAAAAAGGAGATAAATAGCATTTAGCATGCACGTGTTGGGCAGGAAGGTCCACAATGGACAGTCATCACAAAAGGGGATTTATCTCGGAAGGGACAAACTATTCAGGCTTCAGTGCAGAGCATCCCAATGACCCCCAGGCGAGGACAACGGGACACTGTCTGGCCTGGCAGCATTAGGAATTCCAGCCCTCCATGACGTTTGTCCTCTCCTTGCCCTTTGGAGGCAGGTGCAGTCACAGCTCCTCTCCCCCGGGATGGTTATGTGCTCGTACGTCCTCTGCTGTGCCAGAGGAGGTCAAGATCTGTAATTTTCCATTACTGCTGCTTATCAAATGTCAGCATTCTGGCAACCTTCAAAAGCGTCTGTTCCCCTTGTCACCACTGGGACCTAAAAAAGCTCTCTTCCTCATTCCCTGTTCAGAATTTACATGAGGGACTCAAACCTTGAGAGAGCCGTAGGCAAAAAGGGTAGTATCAAATCTCTTGTCTGTGTCACCCCTTGTTCTCCACCCAGTCTGGCACCTTTTTCCGTTCTTCATCCAGGACACCTATTTCTTGCAAGTGGTTGATGCTGAAGAAATTGCTTTTAACGTTTTGAAGAATCCTCAGCATCCTTGGAGTCCTTAAAGCATGGAAATTACTGTGGCAGCAGACACAAGAGATTTGGAGCTGCTTTCAGAGATCAAGACATACATCAGCTTAAAAGGGATCCTCTCTCCGCAGAGAGAATGACGAGACCTGGTACACCTTAAAGAAAAGAGGTGGATCAAGGAGTCCCTATTAGTAGACAAACTCAGTAACACAAACTTGATGGTTTCTATATTGAGGAAGTCCTTGGTGGCTTCGGTATTTAGGCTGCAGGGTTTCCAAGGCATCCACATGCTTATGAGACTTCTGGGGAGGTGACTAAGTGCTTACCAGTACTTTACTTAGGTGTCCATTGAGTGTATGGGGAGCTACATTCAGGCAAGCCTGGATAAGAGGCAATCACTCTGTAACTCCATGGAGAGGCTGTATTAGTCCACCTTCACATAACAGGTGGACAAAGTGTGGCCTATACTTCTCCAGAATTACCTGGGCACTTAAAACAACTGAGGCCACCAACATTAACAGCAACTCAGGGATATTGGAACTCCAGCTGTGGCTTTTAGTTCATTTTGGCCACCTGTAGGGAAATGATTAGGTGAAAGCAGAAGTGCAGAGCGATGTGCAAATGGACAGTAATAAGTTGTTATAAATTCCCAAGTCACCTCTTCTCATCAGGCTTTCAGCCAGAGGTCAACGCTGTTTGTAAAGAGAGACAAACAGATAAAAATACAGTTGGCCAGTGGCAACCTTGAGTTATCCTTCCAGACAGCTTGGGTTCATGGAAAGTCTTGCCTTGGACAGAGTTTACTGATCAAAATTTGGTTCTTGAATTCCCTGGCTCAGCTTTGATGCTAGCTATAAAACACCTTTCACAAGTGTGGGAGTTGGAAGCCTTGGAGCAAGAGCACATTATCATCCGATGAAAGATGAGGTAACTAATCTCCATTTGGATTTTTTTCCTGACCACAGATGCTTTATATGGAACTGTTGTGATTTTGCTTATGTGAGGTGTGGAAACCTCTATTTAGATGAGCAGGGAAGAGATGGTGCCTTACCATCCAAGTGAATAAGATCAAAATCTAACAAGATTTTTTATGTTTATCTGGTTTTCCTGATCCAGCAGACAAATGCTAAGTATCACAAATGCACACCGGGAAGAAAAGGAACACACAGAACTTCAACCTCTCTGGCTGATACTCCAGGAAATTAGAAGGGTAGTTATTTAAGATGAATAGAAGGAAAATCCTTCACAGGAGTAAGAAGCCAGTGGGACTCACTAGTACATGTCATGGGAGGAAAAGATACAAAGCCATTCTTCACACTCTGGTTGGCCATTAATGACAAAGAGTAATTAGTAATGTAAGTAACCTTTAAGCAGTGCTTTTAATCTTCACACATTCAGCTTTAGCAGTAAGGCTGTTTAGGATAAAAGCATATAGCTTTTAATCTTTGAGCTTTAGGTAACGGAAAAGTCACAGTAGTGAAAGAGAATGTCCTTTTCCAAGTACAGGAAAAATCAAAATTGCAGTGATTTGCATGGCAAATGCTGTTGCCATTCCAGCAGTTCTGCAGCTTGTCCCTTGCTACACCTTTGGGGTTTTTTTTAAATCCAAGAAGTTTTTTTCATATCCCATTTTCAGAAACTGATTTTCATGCAGCCTTCAAAACATGTTCTCTAAATCCTCCAAATTCGTTATTATCCCAGCTATTCACCTCTGACCACCATCTGATATTTTTTCTTACCAATCTCTTCCTACAGATGGAGAATCTCCAGATTTCATAAATCTGGTGAGCCTGGGTTGGGGGTAGGAGGTGGAGCAGGCAGCGAATTTGCAGCTGTAAGAGTAATATACCATCTCTTGTTTTCCTTCTTTGCTGCTGGTAGCTTATATTGTTGAATACTCATTAATACTTCAATGATTAGTGAAACAATTGGAAAAATGTTCATCATCAAAAGAGCTGTAGGTTCACTATTTCATTTCACAAGGTGTCCATTTGCCTCCCTCTGGTGACAAGGACTTTGACAGAGGCTGAGGGATCTCAACCTCTCAGCAGCTCAGGAGGTGATGATGGAGGAGCAAGACCCTCAAAGACAGCAGTTAAAGATTTAGTTCTCCATAGAGAGCTTCTCCAGGACCATTTGGCCTGGGACATTGTGAAAAAAATACCATATTTGTTATCAGTTCCCCAGCACTGGTCATCTTTCTGTTCTGATCAGCTACTCACAAAAGGAACTGAATTAAATGTATGTACATGTGTATAACACATAGGTGGAGAAAGGCATACACACACATGCATCCAAAGCTGAAATAAGACTTCAGAAATCCCAACATCTGTATCTGGAAGTGTTAGTATATAACCAACTTATCTCATTTTTAAAAAAAAACCTTGGAAAACTGCCTGTACATGTTATATATGGACTTGCCTAAACCACTCTATGGCTGAAATGACCAGGATTCATAATCTATATTTTATCAAATATAATTTAATATAGAATTCAACTGAAGGGATCAAGAATATATAGCAGTCAGAGAGTTTGGCAAAAATCACTGGCTAAAAATTTGTTCTGAGATAAGCTGTTATGAACAAACGAATTTGTCCACAGAAATTCAAAATCTTTTCCCAATGGACTTAGAAGAAAGAAAGAAAGAAAGAAAGAAACAAACAAACAAGCAAACAAACAAAGAAAAGGGACTAACCTAACTGGGATTATTATTATTATTATTGCTGTTATTGTTGTTGTTGTTGTTGCTATTGCTATTATTATTATTATTATTAAATTCTGACTACCCTCATCTGTTATTTTTCCCCAATCAGTTTGGAGAGCATCCACGCTGAAAAGATTTGAACTTTGTCTCTGGAACAAGTTAGATTCACCTTCATTTCAAAATGCCTCTTGTTTCCCAGTTTCAGCAGAAGAGCTCAGGGGTTGAGAGCTGTCATAGACTGAGTAACAATTTGCAGCCTTGGATCTGAAGTGGTTGCCTAGCAGTAAAAGACTCCTTACATACCACTCCCAGTTGGACTCGTTCCCTATTTCATATATATAGTTAGCTATAAAGATCATATGTAGGAATATATAAGAAGATATATTAATAGGAGCTCCCTCTCAAAATCGGAGTATTGAGTATAACTGGAAAAAGCCAAACCCTTTCAACAGCAGTGGAGCATCACACAGTCAGAGGCACCAGCTCAGCCCAGCAAATCAGTGTTGGATACACAGCAACAGATGCAAAAATCAACTTGTACAAAGCACCTTTCTCAAGGAGTTTTTCAGGATAATTTCTTCATCTTGAGGGAAACACGGGAATAGTACTAAGTCTAGATCATTCTTCATAAAACATCTTGCTTTTTTTTTTTAATATATATTTTGATATATATATACTCATACATGTGTGTATATGTGTGTATATATATATAATGCCAGAAGAGATGCTTATGTTCATGTAGTTTGTCCTCAGGCAGAACAAGGCCATTGAATCTCACCCAAGAATTCCTGTGCTTAACCCAGAAACCCGGGTTTAGCACAAACCCCACAATTATACCTTACTCGTATATTTTCTGACAGCCCCACGAGCCATTCAGCAGTGGTGACTAGCAACAACAACAGTATCTTGGATGCTGTTTTTCCCATAAAAAAGCAGTAGTGATGAGCCTTGCAGAAGGAAGACTTATATTTGCCCACAAGACAGGGTCAGCTTCCCTTCTCCTGACCCATCCTGTGAGTTTGCAAAGGCACCAGCTATCACTTAAGCTCTTCTACATAGACAATCTATGGCTATTAATGATTTTCTCTTTCTGGTCAATAGATTGCAGGCAGAAGCCAGCTGGCTTTTATTGGGACCAGTAGAACAGGCTTTCTGTAAACTTCGGGTCTCTTTTGCCCTATTTAGGTCAAGAGTTAATATCCCTTATCACAAGCAAGGGGTCATGTCCTGCCATTTAAAGTCAGCGCACACCAAGTGGGCTGCCAGGATGAGCCACCCCTCTCATCCAGTGAAAGCTGGGCTGAATTGAGACCTGTGCCTGAGCACAGCAGAGTGAACAACACTGCAATATGCTGCCAAATACTCGCAGTGCATCTTGAGTGAGTTTTGCACAGAGGGCTTTTCTGGTCTAAGACACAAGGTAAAGAAATGATGCTAAATCCCCTTTTTTTTTTTTTTTTTTCAGAAAACAGACTACATGGTCCCAGTCTATCAGGCTTGGCTTGCTGAAAATTAATAGGTCATAAGGAGCTACCCCAGTCTGAATAGCTTTGACCCCACCACGCTGTCCAGAGAGACCTTTCTCCCTGAAGGTCGAAGGAGTTCAATTCCCGTCTTGGATCATGAGTGGAGTGAGTTTAGGAGTCTCAAGACCCCTAAAAAACCCTCTGCTCAGATCACATGAGTTGGCCTGGCCTTCTCTACATGACTGCCATGCCCCAGACCACTTCGGAGAGCAGCAGTGCAGAGGTGATCAGAGCAGCTGTGTTTTTCTCCTCCCCTCTCCTGTCCTCCCCACTCCACCACGCACACCAGTGCCAGGAGAATGGCATCCACCCCAGATGTCTCAAGATGGGCACCCTCGCCAAAACACAGATCCCAGATGGGTTTGTCTCGCTGTTCCCTTTCACTGTTACCTGTATTTAAGACAAAAGCTGAGCCAGTTGCACTGACTGATTTTTACAGCTGGCACACCCTTGCGGGCTGGCAAATCCCCCTGGGACACGAGGAAGCCTCTGTCCTTAGGCATCGGACAGCACCTTTCCCTCTCCCTCCATCTCTGAGCAGCCAGCATCTTCCCATTGCTCTCTACAAGGAGACCAGGCACCACCAGCATGAGGGAGGCAGGGGACAAGGATGGGTGGTGGCAATTGCTTTTCTGAAGATATCAACCTTCACCTTGCTGCTGACCAAAACCCCTGCCAAGGGGGGGTTACACCATCCTCCTTCTTCCTCTAGCCCTGCTCCCTCCTGCCCCAGCAAAACAAACAAGACGAAGGGCTCTGTTATTTAGGACCCCTGAGGGAAAAGAAGAACGAAAAAGCAGCCCATCCTCCCTGCCTCGCATGTGACGAGCCACAGAAGAGCAGCGGTGCTGCCAAGCCTGGTGACTAAGGCCAAAGAGAGAGGAGATAGAGGAACACAAGGGCCTGCTTGTTTGGGTTTTGTTTGGGGAGTTATTTGAAATTCAGCAGCGACTGGCGTTGGAGAACAGAGTCCACTCAGAGCCCCTCTCTTCCCATTCATCCCCAGCCTGGCAAAGAAGGGAGGGGGGGATGTAGGCTCAGGAGCAGGAAAAACAACCAGTCTCCTTATAATAACGCCTGCCTGGTAGAGGCAGCCTCTGCCCACGGGGAGGCATTTGAGCCTAGACTTCTTCAGCATCGGAGGGCAGTCACGGCAGGACAAAGCGTTGATGTCCACAGTAGCCTGGCATTGAAGCCTGAAGAGCCTCTCTCCTTAGCAATGTTTTTGGCAAGGCTTACAACCTCTTTCGTGAAGGCCCAGTCACTTTTTTGCCTCTGCCTCAGTTTCCCCAGGTGTAACGTAATTTAGATAATGGGAACTTTCCTAAGCTAAAAGCTGTAAGGGTAAAGTGACTCCTATGGAGCAGAAAAAAGCAGAGGATGAAGATACAGACTGGGTACAAACAAACAACACAGCTGTGAAAAAGGCAACATGTCAATCTAGGATGCATTGGGGGAGATATTTCCAGATTTCCAAATATAGGGAAGACACTATCTTCGGCCATATCTAAATACTGTATTCATTTTTTGTGCTCAGGTTCAAGAAAGATGAATTCACAGTGAGACAGAGTTGCAGAGAAAGATCACTAAGATGACTCAGAGAACAAAGGACTTATCAGAAGATACTGGCATATATGTCCTTGCAAATGGAAAGTGAACGGAAGATTAAAATGCTATACTTAAATGCTGAGAAGGAAGCACCAGGGGAAGAAAGACTCTTCAAACTAAAAGGCAGCGATGCCATAAGAATTTTGCTTGATTTGGCAAAAGACATATACCTGGGTTGAGGTTTCTAGCCACCAGAAAAATTATTGTCCTGGACATGCAATCATATATGAGCAACAAGGCAATCTCCTTGCTACCATTAAGCTGGAGTTCACTAGGAAGGCAGCTGGCTTTGGGAAGTGGTCTTCTAGTTCTGTCCTACATTTAATGCAGACAGATGGGAACATCTTCAAACCTCTGTAGCCTCCGTCTATAGAGCTGAGAACAACAGGGGTCCTTTGCATCAATGTATTTCTGTATCCCGTGAGATGCCTCCTTGCTGCTTTCTCTCAGGCATTTGGTGAGTCATCAGCAAGAAGGTGAAAGTTTTCTGGTCTAACCTTACACTAAAGTCTCCAATAGCTCAAGGGCTCATGTGACAGCCTACAGACCTGACAGCTACCTTCTGCAGGCAGGAGAGACTTCTTCCACTTGCGTACTCATTTTTACTTCAAGGTCTTCTATCTCTAATGCCTTATCCTCAAGGATACAGATATTTTAGAGGTCCAGGGCAAATTCCAGAGAGCAACCTCATCCTGTTAAGATATAGCATGGTGTTAACAAGCCAGTTCTCATTCAAACCGGCGGGTCCAAGCCCAGCAGCCCTACTCCATCCTTACTAAGTTCTCCTCCTCCTTCTCTGAGCCTCAGACCCCTGGTAAACCTCTGGGGGTTGTTGAGCACCACGGTACTGGGGACAGAAACCTCTTCTTCATGCACTTACTTCCCTCCTGCTTTACTTTCATCCTGACATCAAGGTGGCGGTAGCCTGGGGAGATGAAAGAAACTTGCTGAACCATCTCCTGTCCCCTTTTAACATTGCAGGAATCTCTGCACATGCCCAAATCTGAATCCAGAGAAATAGTCACTTCTGAACACAGTGACCCTTAATCCTGTCCTGTCTATATTATCCCACGGTCCATCTTCCCCTAAATCACACCTTCGCATGCCTCCTGCAGCCATTACCCTCTCCAGCACAGGTACCATATGCATATTTGCAGCAAAGAGGCAAGGTTCTTTGATCTTTCTCCACATAGGTGTGACTCTCAACCTCTATCCCATGTTTAAATCTCACCTTCAAGTCCAAAGTTCCTGTTGGTGCATTTCAGTCGTCTAATTTTAGGCAAATTTAAGTTTAGCCTTCTAAAAATAAGACTCTCCATCTCCACATGAACAATGAACCTAAAGGACATGCCCTTTCCAGCCAGAATGCTGATAAATGTGACTACAGTGCAAGAGAGACCTTCATTCCCTGTGAACTGCTCCTTTCAGTTTCTAAGATGCTGCTGTTAGAGAGACAGAGCTCCTTGGAGACAGAAAGAAAAGATGCAGAGGCAAATATTTCACTCCCCATGGAGACTGTATTCTGTCCTTATTACTGTTTGGTAATCTCCTGGTCCTTTCGGACATACCTCCGGCCTCAGATTCTGACACCTCTGTCGCAGCTCTTGTAATACCTGGTATTCTTCTGTGAAATCAGAATCCCTCGAGTTATGCAATTATAAAAGACAGATAACATTAAAAAATAAGCACAAATAGCAATTAAAAAAAAAAAAAAAAATCCCAGCTGTCATTGCTGAAACAAGCTGGAGAGGCTGACCACAGTTCAAATTCCAGATTAAAAAAAAAAAAAGAAAAATTATTTCTAAGCAACTCAAGATTTGAAGGGGTCTACTTTCACAATTTTCAAATTTTTTATTTTGGCCATGCTCACCATCACTGGGTGAGCAAAAATGAATAGCACAGGCCATAGAGCTTTCAGTTCGGGCCCATACAACACTCAAACAAGGTTGAGCAATTCGCAGTTAAACCCAGCCTGGACGCAGCTTTCGGAGAAGAGTGCCTCCAGCCCACGGGAGGAACAGCCACCGCTGCCACAGTGTGGTCCCGTTCAAGGAACGTGCAGTCCCTCCTCACCCCTGCCTGGCACTGTTCTTGTTCCTCACCACTGCCTGCTATTTTGGTCCAAGTGCCCCTTAACATCTTATTCACGTTGCTATTTTAGGCTGGGTGTCCTGTACTACCTTGTTCTCATTGCACTAAAGGAAGAAAAAAAACCCAACAACCAAACAAAAAACAACACCAAAACCCCCCAACAATAAAAAAACCCTAATTAATATAAATGGAGGTTGAAAATATGGATATTTCACTGAAATCCTGAAGCAAATGACATCTTCTCAGGAGATTACTATAGTGGACACAGGCACATGTGTTTTATTTATAGTTCCAGTTTTACTGCAGTCACTCAGTCAAGCGTGGCCAGGACTGTATATAGGCAAATGCGGTTCACTTCTCCCCTCCTCAACTTTGAAGGGCAGCTAACAACTTGTCCAGAGTGTTTGCTATGAATTTTATGAGCACAACTTAATCACAGAGATAGCAAGCAGTTGTTGAGAAACACGGCTGCAAGAGAGGGAGACAGATCCCTGCTGCGCTGCCCTCCTGGCAGGTGGACTATGACATAGACATGCTCCAAGGAGGAACCAGGCTTCCTACATCCTTCCAGAGCCCTATCTCAAGTCTCCCTCACTTGTATAACGTGTTCCATTCATCACCACTTGGAAGCCTCTAAATCAAGGCATGGCATCTCTCTAACAGGTTCACTTGATGCTGACTGCAAGTCACAGCATCCGTGCAGTCATCGTGGGATGAACCTACCATCCCTGTCCACAGGAGCTCAGACAGAAGAATATAAGGATTCCTCCTGGTCTCACAAGTGCTGACTTTCCTTGTCTCCCCCTCTCTGATGTTCATTGTTCTGCAAAGAGGCCACTTAAATCAAATAAGGCCAAGGTGTGGCTACAGCACCAGCTATTGAGATGCTGGGAGTGATGACCAGGTGATAAATTTGGTCTGCTTCCTCTTGCTATCACCCCATTCCCTCTCTTCCCTTCAGTGGTCTCTCTCCAATCCTCATTCTCACCACTGTTAAGACCCTTGGAAATGTTTAAAAATTTTCCTGGATGAAAAAAAAAAAATATTCTTCTCCCTGACCTCCTCTGGACTTTATTTCTCTTGCCTGAAATTTGCTGTTGTACTTAGAGGCTGTGTCTACATCACATTACCATGAAAGGACCCACACAAAGACAGCAACATCAGCTAACCTGTTGACCCCTTGCACCTTGCAATCACTTTGACTTGCACTTTCCCCTGCAGACGGCAGTCTTGTCCTCCTATCCTGTATTGTGGTAGGTTGGTAGAAATTATGTTCGTTCCCACCTACCAAGGAACAAATCTGGGCCAGTTTCATTCCCTATAAACTTGCACTTTGTGGTCACGGATGTCACCCCTGACGTTTAGATCTACCTCAGTCTATCTGTTGGCTTGAAGCAAACAGGAGGGTAATCAGAATCCGCCTGACACAGCAAATCTAGGGAGGAGAAAGGGGGAATCAATTTTTATAATACGTGTTTGGCACTACATAATAGATATAACTCTAAATGCAAGCCATAAAGTTGGAGAGGCTTATAAATTAAATCCATTCTGTCCCTTTTAACTAAAAAGTGACCTTACCATAGAATTAAATGTGTTTTTTATCCAGTGATCTATGGAGCTGTAAAAGTGGCTGATTGTTGCAGTGTGATGTTATAGTACAGAGAAGTGCCCCCAGACAGACATCTCCATACGGCTCAGCCCATGTGCTGCTGCTTGGTTTACAATTAACACAGGGCAACTATATGGCTGGGGATTTCACCCCTCTCCCTGCCAGAAGAGGGTGACCCATGTCCCTGCTGGGAACAGTCCCCGGCCAGGCTGTCCTCCGAACTGTGGGCAGGCTCGGGATGGGAGAGTGCTGCCTGAGCAGGGCTGAAAACACATCAGGGTGTCTTCTAAAAATTAAAGTGTCTGCACAAATGCAGGGCAGTTTTTGGATCTGCGTCCTATCTCTGTTTAGTTTACTGGGCCCTAACTACAGCGCAAGAGGGGGAGAGGATTGCAAAGTACCCTGGGGTTCAGCAAAATGCCATAGCAGCGGAGAAAAGGGGAGTGGAATGTCCTTGACTGCTCATGTAGTGACTCCATCCCCCTGCTCCAATAATCATACAGGAGAGTCTGAAATACAAAAGACTTGACATTGGAATCCAGCCCAGAGGACACAATTTAGGATGTTCCTGAATGCTTTTGAATGGCCAGAAATTATCAGGCTTTGTCTCACAAGAAAATATGGTTTCGAAGACTCTGTTGGGTTACAGGTTGGCATTCACGCACATAGACTCTCAGAGCCTACAGGAGACTCAGTGCTCCAAGGAACATAATCAACACAGGTTTGAAGGCTGTTCAACTTCCAATCAGTACAGCAGTGAAGAAAATCACTTCCCCCATGCCACGGATGAAACAGATACTCGGGGAAGTCAGTGGTGTGTTTCCTCATTACTACTGAGAAGTGGTGCAAAGGAGGAACCAAGATCCTTCCCAGCTAAGGAAAGTCACCGAAGCTTGGACAAAAAAAAGTGCTGCCAGGTCTGTCTGTCTCTTCTATGTGTGCGCTGGACTGGTGTTGCCCTGTGAGCCACGAGCCTCCATCGAACAGCAAGAGTGGATTCAGGAGCGCAGCCCAGATGGGCCAACGTTGTGTTGGAGACTCATCTGAGATGCCACACTCCACTGTGTTGACCTCAACTAGTTGTGGGCCAAGCCACCAAATGCCAATCCACGCTGCTAGCTAGGTTACTCTTTGGCACATCCCAGGCTATATATGAAGTGTTGTCCCGAGATGTGGTTTGTGAGTACCACCTCCCTATAAGCCTGGACACTGATGCCAATGGCTCCCTTCTCATTTTGGCTTTTCTTTTTCTCCTGGTCACCCATTATTTATTATTATTTGGCTGGAGAGTGGCATTTTTGTCTGCAACTATACTGTTGAAGCGGACAGGGACAGAGCCTGGGCTCAAGAACTGTCTGACGGCCATCCATACTGTGTCATTGTTACCAAGGCAATGCCAAGCACTATCCAGGGGACAGCATGGGCCAGGGACCATTACTAATAAATCATATGATCAAGACTAAGCTGCAGGTGGGGAGATAGAGAGAAATTAGTCCTGTGGCAACAAGTTGCACCATGCCACTTAGTCAAAGAACAAACCCTGGCATGTATTGTTGATTAACATTTGATGTGGTATTTCATTGATTGCAGATCTGCAGGGATTCAGACGCCCGCACACACTAGAGATGCTGGCGTGGCAAAGTACTTGCAAGGATTAACTAGAAGGAAAAGAAACTCTGATGGTGCCCAGGTGAAACCCGCCTCCACTCCTGGAATAAGAAGGAAAGAGGTCTTAAAAAAATTGATTTTACAGAGCACAACAATGCTCAGCCTCAGTCAGAGCCTCTACTAGCCACCATGGTGTTAACAACAGCATCATATTTACCCAGGCTTCCTCACTATTCCCTCATCTTGAATATTTACTAATGTTAGAGCTTTTCTTCTTCAAGGGGAAGAATAGTTAATGTTTTACTGAGCCTCAACCACTTTTGGAGTCTCTACTACAGATTCCGTGAAATAAAGAGAAACAACCGTTAATCAGCAGCTGGTGCACTGGGCTGGGCTGGGCTGATATCCTCCACCTCCCAGTTCTGCCTGCCTATCACACCAGTCAAAAAATGTCAGGCTTTGTGCTGTTACCATTTCAAAGTTATTTATGGCTAATGTTTGGAAAAACCTAAATACTGCAGCCATCCAGGACCTGCAATGGACCAAGTCAAGAACATCTGGAAGACAAGACTCACCAGGAAGAGTCCTTGTCTCTAAAGAAAGAAAGAAAAAAAAACCAAAACCCAAATAATGTCAAGCTTTGAAACTTCAGATGGATTTTCACAGAGAAAATTCAGCTACTTGCATACCAGCTTTCTGTCAGCCTAGAGCTCTCACTCTTTCTGCCACGGTAATACCAGGAGGCACCAACTAAGAGTCAGATCCCATTGTAGCAAAGAGGACCAACTTCTCTAACATCATGAACCCCCAATCCAAATTTTCCTGAGGCTGAGAGTACGTAGGGAAAGAAATTCATAGTTAAGAGACGGCAACATGTCTCCAGGAGCTTCACAGAGGGATAGATGGACCTGGAGATGAAGCAAGATCCCAAGACCACGTAATGTTGACCTCACCCCTGCCAATGGTTCACTTTCCACCTAATTCAAGCCATAGACCAACCAGCTGCCTCTGTGCTCAGGGGCTCTACATTGGCCATGCTCATATTAAATGCTGTACAACTCACGGTGATCAAGTGATATGAGCCTAAAAAAGCTCATCAAGAAAACTCAGAGACAGCAGACAATATCGGCCAATAATTTGGGAAGGAATAAAGCACAATGACTTTAAATGATTTGCCCTGTTGATGACCCAGGAAACGGCCAGGCTAGTTGCCACAAGAACAGAGAAAATAAGGGTATAGGCAGAGCCCCAGCTGCCAGTATTTGATGAGGGCTTGGTGGTTGGACACAACAATTACACCACCAAAGTCACCTTCCAGCCTAGAAGCCAACTTGCACAGCCGAACCCCCCTTCCAATTACTCCTTCTCTGACTGTCTAAGGAGTCGTAGCAATCAGACTGACACTTTCAGAAAAGGACATCTGAGTGGCAGGATGGGCCACTGAGTGGAAAGTATGACTGAGCAACATCATTAATTCTCC
Organism: Fregata magnificens; assembly: GCA_013389945.1. Taxonomy (NCBI): domain Eukaryota; kingdom Metazoa; phylum Chordata; class Aves; order Suliformes; family Fregatidae; genus Fregata; species Fregata magnificens. The sequence goes on from WAAD01023252.1 coordinate 294,401, forward strand.
ACCCCATTTCTGGCATTTGCACTAGGGTGATTGATTTCTTTTCCCCCCCCTCCTCCTCCCCAGCTACAAATAACTTCCACAGGGAGATTACACTGTCTGCTCTGCAATCAGCAGCAACTTCAAAAGGGCTTAGCGCTAAAAGAAAACCTCAGAGGGCCAGCATTAAGTGGGAAACAAACACAGCATTTGGGTTGTAATTTGAGGTGGGAGGCTGGGGTTTTAATAACCACATTGCCACGGCATGCTGTGCACCTTGCACTTCATAACTGCATTTATGAGTACAGGAAGTTACAGGAAGACTTTCCAGTCCACGTGAAAGGCAGCCATGTCTGGTGTGGAGATCCGACATATATAGTTTTGCATGTTAGTTGTATTTAGCACCAGCTTTCCTATCACTCCCCAGCATTGTCACCTGCACACAAGCAGAGTCTGGTGACCCAGCTCCAGGACTGGGAAGAGTCATGTCCTATTTAAATCCAACCATCGTTTTGGGCAAGGGAAGGGAGGTGAGAAAAATCACTGCTTTGTCCCACATTCCCCTCACCACACAAAATGGAAACCGTTGTGGTGAGCTCCTCTGTAAACACATTCGAGATCTATTCAAGATGGGAAAGAGAAAGGTGTTTCAGTTCCCTGAACCTTTTAAGTTGAGTTCCAACCCAAGAAATAGTCCTTGCAAATGCTGGGAGCTGGTAGGAATCACAGCCAGCTTTACTAGTCATCTTCCTCGTCCCCAGCACTACATCCCACATCGTACCTGATGCTGTTAGTACCCAGGTGCTATCCTCACAGGCACTCTAGGATGTCTTAGAGGTGCTTTTGTGAAGGTCTTTTCTATTAATCAGAAGTCAAAAGTCAGACCAAGCAAGGGAGGGACCCACCAGCTCTCAGCCCCACAGAACCAAGAAGAAGGAGGTATCGCGGCTTGTGGTGGAGGATCCCCTCTTTCCACATCCCAGAGATGTCCCCTCAGCTCCAGAGCAAGCCTGAATGTTCAGCTTTTCCCAGGACAACAGAGGAGGCTATTCACAACAAGGCAATTACTTGCTTCAGTGCAGGAAGTAGAACAAGCTAAGCATCACATCTTAGGGCAATGTGTGTTCATATTTCTGATCAAAGATGCTGTAGCACTGCCACTGGCTACAGCCCAGCCAAAAAAATCAGTGTAAGGCTCCAGAGAGATGAAGGGGTATGGACTGACTAAGAGGGTCCTTGTCTAGAAAAGTGGAATAAAGTTGACAGGACATCAATCCAGGGCTTTGTCCCAATATAAGGCAAGAACAGTCTCTGCTTCTCGAGGGGTAGTAAGGCTGTCTCACACAGTAACAAAAGGTTTTGCTCTCACTCAAAACACCTCAGCACCCTTAGATTTCAGCCCACAGACCTCAGTCCCCATCAGATTTCCTCCCTTCTGAAATACCAAACCCAAAGGGTGCTGTCATACAGTCCCACTCTGAAGTTTGTCCTGCAAGACAGCCTTAAGTGCTTTTCCCAGAACACCTTTAAATACCCCGCAGGCCGCCTGCTCACCATATACAGGCCAAAGAGCAGCTCCTGAGGGCAGCTATGTCTAGTGGGGGTATCAAAGCCTGCAGCACTCATGTCCCGTCTTCACATAATCACAGATGCTTGAGGTTGGAAGGGACCTCTGGAAATAACCTCATCCAACCCAGCCCACATCTTCCTTGGTCTTGGTAGAGGGCCAGGTTCTGGACTGAGATTACCCCATATGGGAGCTTGCTAGCAAAACCTCCCCTTCCAGTGGCATTTCCATGCCTGCAGGTACTGCCCACAGACAGGCAGTGGTCCAGTCCCTGAGGGATGCCTTGGGTACATCTACAAGCATGACAACTCTCACAGCAAAGGATGTCTTCCTGATATTTCCATGCATCCTACTTAACTGGATCTCCCAGCTAACTGGCATTTTGCTGGGATCTCTCCTGGCTTCCCCCTTACCTTCTCAGCCTTGCTGCACTTCTGACTGTCACCATCTCTCACGCTGCTAGCAGAATCATCTCCATCTGGAGAATGTGGAAGTCCCCACAACATTGCTTTCCCTATCAACATATCTAAAAACCCCAAGCTGTCAGGAGCCAGCAAGTCACACAGGACAGACAATATTTAATATTGTACATGTTATTTTTTTAAGCATTCAGAATATGCAGCAAATGTACATTTATTATTTACTTATTCCTTCACTTCCCCTCATGGCTGAACCTGCAAGTGCTAGTGGCTGCACTCACCAGAGCAGACCAGGCACTAAATGCTCTTTGTCACGCACTCTTCCTAAACCTAAACCCATCCCTAAAGCCATCAGAGTTTCCCAAGAAAGCTGCTCTGCCCTGGGGAACACTTGCAAGGCGGGCATTGTGTCAGACCATTGACTAACCATATCACTGCCAAGGTCCCTCCCAAGTGTAAGTGCCAAGACAGTTCAGCCCTGCTCACAGGGGAGAGGTTCACTGTCATTTACACATTTAACATCACCAGCGACCTAACAAACAGCAGCTGTACAGGCTGCTAGGTTACGGAGATTTTTCTCTCCTCCCATCCTTGATTTCTGCCATAAAAATCATAGGCTCTGCTGTTATTGTACTTCCATAGATATTCTTGGGACACATGCAAGAACCAGAGTCCTTTACCATTGCCTGCATATGGCAAGCTTGCACTAAGCTCCAAAAAGCAAGGTGCTCACCCTTGTCCCTTTCTTTGTGTGCACAAAAGTGAGGAGCTTTTTGTTAGCAATTAACCCTTGTTTCAGCTCAATAGGGCTGATCAGATTGTAGAACAACATCTGAGAAGTGGAGATTAGCAGGCCAAGCTCTTTAGTACTTAAGGCACCAGTGCAGCTACTCAAAATCAGATTTTCCTTTCTTCACTGGCATTTCATTAAAACATTTTTCAAGCAGTCCTTTCCAACTTCCAGATTCTTAAGTCAGGTGATAGAGAAAAGCTGGGGTTTTTTTTTGTCTTGGAAATGTCAACATTGTGTATCTCAAGCGTGATCAGAACAAAAACCATGCCCAGAAAACATGCATAGTTGTGTGCATATGTCTGAGTACGTGCACTAATGCATAGCTTTGGTAGAGGTGACCAGAGCACGAACATGCAAAGGCTTTAGTAGCACGATTCAAGAAGGGGGAAAATACTCCTAAAGCGAGAGCTGAGTCCAGAAATAGATTGTGAGAGGATCAATTTTTGCTGCATACTGATTTATTCAAACCTTCCACAGTGGCAAAGCCCTCTATAACAAAATATCTGATTACAGGACTATGACCATAAATTCCACATACCCTCAAGCAATGGCCAATGAATAACTGACTTGTTAAGGGAACGAACCTGCACAATGAATAAATCTACCAACAGGGCTTTCAATACAAAAGACCCCATCGGGACAAATTTCCTTCTGAAGGTGTATCGACTTTCATTTGCAGGAACCAGCAGATATTTGTTTCGAGAAGATAGCCATTGTTAGATTGCTGCTAAACAACATAGAGTATAAACCAGACTCCTACCCCAGGCTTAATCTACTTGCATATCGAAGTGGACTGGACTATACAAAGGACCATTTTGCAGGACGAAGTGTTATACAAGGTCTCCTGAAAAAGCATGTGTTTAATCCAGAGGGAACCCAAGGCGGGTACAGGAGACTTGCACAGTTCTAGACCCTCAGTTGTAGAAAGGCATCAAGAAAATAAGGACTGAGAAAGGACGAGAAAACATGACTCAGGAGGAACGCTTAAGGGTGGACATGCTTTCACAGTCAAAACACAAGAAGAATAATTCATGCCTGGTACTTGGCTGGTGCCCGTCATCTCAGAATCCCAAAGGAATTGTTGTTTGACCAAGTCCATTGAACGGCTGGCACAAAGCCCCACTGGGAAGGAGGAAGCCAGGCATCTCCATTTTAGAGATGAAAACACCAAAGTGCAGAAAGACCAATTTCTAAATCAACTGTGACCTGAACCCTGAGACACATGGTTTGACACTGGATGAGATCAGCCCTACAACACCCTTGGCCCTTAGTGGGGATTGCACTATAGCATCTTTTAAAATCAAGCCATGAGGTTTTGTGCTGGGTAGGCCAAAATTTCGGTGGCTTGGGGAGCTGTAGACTTAAATGATCAGCTGAGAGGTCCACAAGAAGACAGCAGCACGGATGGGACAGAGACAAAGTGTTTCAGCTCCACATTTATTCTAGCATGGAAATCATGACGACCCCTACCTTGAAAGCATTTAGAGAGAGATCTATGCTAACTCTCAATGAATATGGAATAGGTAGGTCTGCCAGGAATGGGATAGTCCTAATATCTGGCAGAGGGAAGAAAGAAAAGAGCTATTCTGCAAACAGAGAGGACTTTGCTATAGGCCAGCTGAGCTCAAAAACTGAGGAAACATCTCCATCTAGCAAAGCCAGCCTGATAACAGGCAGGAGACAAGGTGAGCATGTAGGTGGGAGTGCTGAAATCGCAGGATGAGGTATCACAAGGCCTGTCTCTGACCAAAACCAGATGTTCAGAAAAAGAGTTGGCAATAATAAATAGTGGTGCATGCACATAGCATGCACAAAATGGTGGCCCAAATGTATGCAGGATTCCTCTATCCTTCTCTCAGGCCAAATCAAGTCAGCAAGCAGCAGCTCTACCTGGCATAAACCACCTCCCTAAAAACTATGATGCTCACTGACAGGAGGATTTTTTCATACTTTATGTACTTCACACATGCACTTAGGCTAACATGGAATGCACCACATAAGATTACAGCCATCTCTTTCAATTTTTACCCCCAAATATTCCAAACTAGTAGAAAGTCTAGATTTCCTAACAAGGTCTCTGTTCATTCTTCTTCCAGATACAATTTGCTTTCCCCGATCCCCCTTGTCCCAGGGATAAGGCATGACACCAAACACAGCAGAGCTTGCAGTTTCAACAGCTCATTTATCATCAGCTGGTCACTTCTTGATCGATGTTTTATGAAGGGGTATTTCAGGAAAAATGCAGAGGGAGTAGGAGAAGAAAAGTAGGAAACCGTCCCTAGTTTAATTTTGATAACATTGGCAGAGGGTGATTCACTACAACAAATTAAAATCAGCAAATCTTCTCTCATTTTCTCTGACAGAGGTAACCAATTTAAATTTTCATAAAGGGGGCACTGATGTGTGTCTTTGCGAGACAGAGTCACCAATCTAACAGCCCTCTCATTTAAAATACTATCTTTTTTTTTTCCTTCCCTGAGAGCTTCCTGGAGCAACATGACAGATTATCTCGGCATAATCAGACTAATACAAACCCCTTGCTCCAAGAGGCACCGCGAGGAATTTCTAAGCCTAAACTGTGACGACAAAGGGACGTTCTGAAGGGACTTCATTTACTGCTCACTTTCCTTTCTTTTTTTTTTTTTAACGTGTGATGTTGTGTTTTGTAGCCTGAGCATGCTGCAAACCATATTAAAGAGCCAACTATCACATGGAGTGCATGTAAGAGAAAGGGACGTATGCTCTCCACATGGGCTGGCCTGCCAGATTGCTCTCCAGGAGAGAAGTTTGGCTTCCAGTTGGTGGTTTCTTACATTCTAATAAAATGCCACTAGTATTGGGTTGGGGATGGTGTGGTGCTGTGGAAGAATTGCCTTTTGGGCAGCAGGAGCATTAAGAAGGGTTACAAGGCAGATGGGACCTCCTATACTGGGAGGCTGGAGGATGCTAAAGACTGGGATGATATCTGTGGTGGCCCTGACCTCGAGAAACGAGGGTTGCCAGCTCCCTGTCATGGTGATTTGGGACTTAGAGGGCTGGTCCCCTGTGGATTTGGGACCTGAGGGGGCCACACATCAATCTAAAGAAAAACAGTGCATCTCAAGTCAACGGGGACTCCTGCCTCTCCAGTGCGGATGGGACACTGAAATACTGTTTTCCCTGGCAGAGACGTGGTTCAAAGCGACTGAGATGCAAAGGAGATCCCTGTCCCCACCTTAGCTGAGAGAACTGTGCCCCAGCCCCTTTCTTCCCGTGCTTCAGAGCCCCAAATCCCCACCCCACCCAAATATATGGACGGGCATCAACCCCCATCAGCAAGTTACCTACGCGTTAGTCCGGTTTCACACAAGCAGAAGCATCCCCTTCCTGCCCTCTTTCATCCCAGCACCTTCTGCAAACCCCAGGCAAACGGAGCACCCAGGGAATTTGGGGAAGGAGCCATGAGGAGGAGCATCCTGTGCACGGCGAGAGCTGGGATGCGCCGGGGACCCCTGCGCTTTGTCTGCAGCCACATCGAGCTGTTCCGATATGTGCTGCGACACTGAGAAAGACAGTCTTCTGCAAACCTCCAGGCCAGGTGCCAGCTCCCTTCCCTTTGAAGGGTGGCTCGGGGATGTGAATTTTCTCTAAGGGGAGGAGGCAAGCTAGTTACAGAGACAGCTTGTCATCCATCTTGAAGAAAATACTGCTCTCTCTTTGCACCTATCCTAGAAAGGTGGCAATCAGCATGCCGCAAGCCCATGATCAGGCCCAGGGAAAAGCTTTGACTCATTTGTTTACCAGCTCAGGTTTCCTGGAGCTAATTAATGAGCAAGGCTGATACCCTGCAACAGGTATCGATGACAGGGGATTTCCTACACTTGAGCTATGGGAGAAGGTGAATTTGGATCTATGATCACACTGCTTCCCCCTCTCCCTCCCAAAAAAAAGGGGAAAGAAAAGCCATCTGCAGCCACACAGGCACCACGGGAAGCCCCTCCATCATCTTCCTCCCCAGGGACAATGATGGGGCACGATCTCCGCTGGACGATACTCTGGGCTCACTCCCAAGAGCAGAGCGCTTGGGCATCTCGTTCCCTACTTGTAGGGAGCATGGGCTCACACGCAGGCCCCGAGCAAGCCCTTGGGGCATGCTCCTGGGCATGGGGGCGAGCAGAGCCGCATACACCGCTTGCACTCCCGGGAAGAGCCCGCGGCAGCCCAAATAGCCTCTGCTTTCACAAGGATGTTGAGATCGGGGAGAAGTGGGGCGGATAAAACATGCAGGGGAGTATGGTAAAAAAACATGGGGGGGGAGGGGGACAAAAAGCCCATGGGAAGGTGATGCTCGCAGAGTGGGGGAATAAACCCCGTGGGGCGGCGTGTTTCGGGTGCGCGGGGTGCGAGGCAGCCCTTATTGCGAGCCCCAGCAGTGTGGGGTTATATTTTTTTTTTTTTTTTTTTGGGGGAGGGGGTGGTGGTGCAATAAGGGTGGTGG